>OZ016501.1:38890548-38922329 GCA_963966595.1 Physocephala rufipes
ATATATATATATATATATATATATATATATATATATATATATATATATATATATATATATATATATATATTATATATATATATATATATATATATATATATATATATATATATATATATATATATATATATATATATATATATATATATATATATATATATATATATATATATATATATATATATATATATATATATATATATTATATATATATATATATATATATATATATATATATATATATATATATATATATATATATATATATATATATATATATATATATATATATATATATATATATATATATATATATATATATATATATATATATATATATATATATATATATTATATATATATATATATATATATATATATATATATATATATATATATATTATATATATATATATATATATATATATATATATATATATATATATATATATATATATATATATATATATATATATATATATATATATATATATATATATATATATATATATATATATATATATATATATATATATATATATATATATATATATATATATATATATATATATATATATATATATATATATATATATATATATATATATATATATATATATATATATATATATATATATATATATATATATATATATATATATATATATATATATATATATATATATATATATATATATATATATATATATATATATATATATATATATATATATATATATATATATATATATATATATATATATATATATATATATATATATATATATATATATATATATATATATATATATATATATATATATATATATATATATATATATATATATATATAACCAACGAGAACCTAAACCAACGAGAGACGAGTTATATATAAAGACACTGCTACAGCAATTAAATCTACGTCATTTGCTACAAAAGAATTCAGAAACATTATTCTGAAATATAATATATGCAAATACGCTAGTAAAATTAATTGTAAAAGATCAGAATGCAAACAATGCTCATATCATAACGAAAATATTATAACGAAGATAATACGAGATTATATTCACAATAATCCCAATAATCACAACTTAGACGATATTAACTGCGTCGCAAAACATACTTACTTCCAACACAACGACAGCAACTACAACGACTAAAATTAATGACTAAATCGTCGTAAGCACTTAGCAAGATACTTGTCAAATTAACCCCCCAAAAAGGTAACATTAATTAAAAGAAGAATAAATGACAACACATATTTAAATATGTAGCTTAGAGACGTATATAAACCTACAAAAGTATATACATATATATTTCTCCGTATGAAGAAGCAGAAGTTATTTATTAGTAACATTATTTATAGGAAGGCCAGGTTATCAATGGCTATTAGCCCTGAACTGACTGACTACAGACGCAACCCTAACTGCTGATGCGATTTAGGAATAAAAAACATTCTCAAATTGATTCCAGTTTGTCGTTATAAAAATTTAGAAAATTCCGAAGATTGGACCTAATTTCGTCATATTTGTAATATTTATGATTTATAGGATGAACGCAAGTTAATTAAGACATCTTAAATTTTCTACGATCCTTCTAATAGTTTTTAGAAGAAAATAAAAAAGCAAAATAACAAATATATAAAATATCTAAAATGAATTTTGCCAAAAACTGTACACTTTCAAAAACTGAAAAAATTAAAGTAGCAAATATTTTCTGCTCTAATGAAGAGCTTGCCAAAAGGCTCGTATTGCCTCGTAAAATGACTAAACTAAGAAGGTGATTATGTGCGTTTTATTATCCTTTAGGCTTCAATAGTCATATTGAAAATGGTTCAGATATTTAATTATAACCACATCTCTGATTATAACTTTTTTGTACATGTATGTGTTCTATAGTTTATACGTTTTTTTTAAACTTACCTTGGGCATAACCATCCTCGGTCAAACGTAGTGCTCCCATTTTAATCATGGAATCATAGTTTGGTTTAATTGCACTTAGATCCTGAGAAATTAAACCAAATTTTGTTCCATTTTCTCCATTCTCCTCATAAGTAAATATAGTTTGAAAATCTTTTACCAGTGCACGTTGAACAGTGGTGTACCTGATCATAAACAAATGTTGTAGAATTGTTTACTATAAGATTACATCCACCCACCAAGACTGAGTTACTCTCCGGGGCATTGTTGTCATAGCTTCCCAATACTGTTCAATATAAGGAATGATTTCGGTATCCTTACTAAACAATTTCTTCTTTTTGCTTTCTTTAAGAGCATTTTGAGTAAGATTGGCTATTGCTGTAGTACACATTTGAAGGATTGCTGTAATAAAATAATAAATGTTGTCCATGTTACCCATTCCCCATATTGAATACCATATTATTATTTTGGACCAGGATTACAGCTAAGAAAATCGCCGCTTTTTGGATATTGTTTGTTGTTGCTGTTGTTGTTGTTATTGCAGACAAAGCATGCTGCTTTTGTCGCTCTCCAGATTTCTGAGAAACACGACCAAAAATTTAAAGATTGTCCTCCTCTGTCTCATAAAATAAAAAAATAACTACAGATGATTCACCAAAAGGAAGCTAGTAATGATACCATTTATTTGTGTAATCTAACATTTTTATACTCTACACCTGAAGGGCTTATGGTATATTAAGTTTGTTCCTAGGTCTGTAACGTATTAAAGGAGGTATGGCAAGTATGGAAAGGTGTATATATTCCGGCTCAGATCAATCTGCTAAGTCGATTTAGCCCCGTAAGCCTGTCTGTCTGTTGAAATCACGATTACGAGAGAAAGAAAAGAGATATAGTCATTAAATTTGGCAAAAATATTCGATATTGTAAACAAGTTGGTATTGAAAATGGGCGAAATCTTATGAGAACTACCCCCACTTTTTATAGCTTATATGAGTGTATGCACACTCGTAGTTGCTGTCGCTAACCAATTTTGGTTTTTAGATAAGATAATAATTTATAGTGGCCACGGTCAAGCATCACTCGTAAATGTAATTCTGTTTACATGAAAGGTATTCGTATATGACCTTTGGTCGTGGCAAAGACCGCAAATCACGCAGAATATTCTCGGGCTTTTTAAAATGATCGCAATGAAAATTACTGTAAACGAGCACGTGCTTTAAGGAAAAATCCTCAAAAAATATATATGAGAAACGATTATTGACGACAGCTTTAGTTGCATAAATAAAATTATAATAAAGTGAGGGAACAGGGCGGTATTAAATTTCGAAAGAGCACGTTATTATCCCTGCATAGCAACTTTGAATTTCTCCCGTACAATCCCGAACCAACTTTCATGCAAGGAATACGTGGATGGCTAATTAGGGGCCATTTCTATATAACATCAGAATTAAATATGTTAATTATACATTATATCGATAAAAAAATTACGGAATAGAAAAAATTACTACAAATTAAATTAAAATGTTCTCGAAAATTTCGAGGTTTTAGTCAAAATGTGATTATACGGGAATAAAAGACATTATTACTCTTTATAACGTTATGTAGTTATACAATCATTATACGTTAAACGCATAATACGTTAAGTATTAACCGTTATATAGTTTTTAATCATTCGTTGTATTAGTTGTATAAAATACAATCTCTTTATATCCTATTCCCTTTAAAAAGGGAAAAGGATACATTAACGTTGTACAATAGATATAGAAAAGTCCGTCCTGTCCGTCCGTTTGTCTGTCTATCTGTGGAAATCACGATTACAAGAGAACGAATGAAGCTATGATCACGAAATATGGTACGAATGTTTCCTATTATGATAGGCTGGTTGGTAATGAAAATCTGACAATTTCCTACTTTTGGTATTTAATGTGAAACAAATCGTGCTTAGAACTCAATTTCTCAGCTCCGAGTACGAACTTAAAGGTAAAATTATATATCCGAGTCTACTACCTCATTTGAAAATATAATCCAAAAACTGCCACGCTCAACCCTCAATTGCAACTGTTTCACAAAAAATGAGCGTTGAAAAGAACAAATAAAGCATGAAATTTGGTTCGAATGTTCTCTCTCGTCACAGGCTGGTTATAAATGTAAATATAATAATTTAGATATAAATATATAATATATTTATATAACCCGCCGACATATTATTAGAACATTTTATTAGAATTATTATTGTTATCAAGAGATTCAGGAATAGGATATATAAGCTTCGGCTAGGCCGAAGATAACGTTCTTACTAGTTTAAAATTTAAATGGCCGTATTTCCTAAACGATACCGAAGATTTCCTTTGTTTTTAAAGTCAATTCTTGCTCCGCAAAACACTCAAAATTGTATAGAAATTACGGCTTAAGTTTACTTACACACAAGATCTTCAATAATAAACCACTATGGTTTTTTGTGTGAAAGAATTTTCCTTAAACCACACAAAACATATTGTAGCTCATGTTTTGTTTAGGAATTATATTCTTTTCGACTTTATAAAAAATTGCCTATAAGATTTATGTATTATAAAATATATAATGTAATAAACAATTATAATTACTTTTAATTCTATACCTCTGCATTTTACACAAAACATTCAATTTTTCGAGAAAACATTGATTTTATTTTCAATACTTTCTTACTTTACATTCATTAATTTTTTTTATCCAAATAATGTATAAATACCGTACTCAATTGAGTTCATATTTCGAACAGTACTATCTTAGCTCGCTACACGTAATTTTTTCACGAAAATTGGTGAGTGAATTTACAAGGAAACTCTTTTTCAAAATGTCTTCATTACTATTATAATGACATGTTTTGAAGTTTAATAGCTCCCAATTTCACTCATTTTCTCAATCGTTATTTATGCAACCATAAATATACGGAAGTTTCATTCAAATATCCGTTTTCCACCTCCGTGTGTTGTTCGAGGTTTTCTGCGTTTAGAGGCAGTCGTTTACAGTAATTTTCATTATTATTCTAAAAAGCAGGAGTGTATTCTATGAAACCAGTTGGGACCAGAGATAGAGATAGAACACTCTCAATTCACCATGCGAAAATGTGATTTGACGTCTACTTTTTATGCATTGTTTACATCACGTACACTGTACGTGAAATTGTGTCAAATTGTTGTTATTGTATGCTTTCATCTAGTTTCCAGAAAAAACATGTTTCACCGCGTATAAACAAAATTTGTGTAATTTCTGTAACGATTGTAACGGGGTCTCATAGACCAGTATGTCCCTCAACTGAGTTCAAAATATTGTATCTTAAAAGCTTGAAAGACCAAAAAGTATAACCAATTTCCACGCATTTTTTAACCAATTTCCCTGTCTTTCCATCGTTGAACAATATTTTGACAATCACTAAGTAAATTTCATGAAAAAAATATCCAAAATTCTCAGAAGGCACAGCCATATTCACCAAACCTTCGAAGCTTATAATCAACGGACCTTCTACTCGAGTTCATGTTTTTAATTGATGCTGACGTGAGTAAGCGTTTCCTAAGAAATAAGTACCAAATTCATCAAATACATCAGTGATTGCATAGAGCAAATGCATGTGTATTAGTTCGATGTCCTATCCCTTTATCTCTAGTTATAACATTTGCCGCGACGAAAGACCATATACGGATATCTTTTATGTAAACAAAATTTCATTTACAAGTATTCAACGTGCTAGGGGTTGTGATCTTTGCTACGGCTGGAGTCCGCGGTGGACACTTTTTATCTAAACAATATTTATTAAAGCATAGTATTTGACGTGTTGATGGTTGTGATCCTAGCAGTGGCCGAAGTCCGCCATATATACACCCTTCTTATGCAAACAGTATTATATTTGCAGTATTCTAGGTGCTGAAGACTGTGATGCTTGCTGCGGCCGAGGATAGATGTATAACAAAAACAGGATCACGGTCAGTGTTGTGGAAAATTGACGTTTTTCATTTACATATATAAAAAATATTGGCTTCCTTTTATAGGTCAGATGTACAGTTATTTAGTATAGTTTACGAGATATAAGCGAAAAAATTTTTACTCTACGCTTCTCGGAAGCCTGGCGTGAGCGACAAAATCGGCGTTGTTGTTTCTGCCTACAACAACGAAAATTGGGAAAACCTACGATTTCATGTAGCGGTAATTCTGTTCAGATTATTTTGTGCAGAGGTAAAATTGGTTTAGAACTAAAGCCCAAATGCTTTACACATACTTGCTTGACTTTTTCGGAAACTCTCTAAGCCACTGGGCGAACAGTTCTTACAAACGAATACGTAATTTGTAATAAATGGCACTAGTTTTCCAAGTTGATAACTGATGCAGTGTTCGTGATACCATCTATTGCAACTTGCGCACAAGAGCTCAACAATATTTAAATTTCTATCCTTACCGCTAAAATAAACGCAATCGTTACGAAATATTCATTATTTTTGAATATTATGGTTCATAAATATAGCAAATATAGTAATACAGGTTAATTTCGTACCAATAGCAAATGCCGGTTTTTTCCACTGGAGTCATGATACGCTTTTCTTCAAAAGTAGTTTCTAGCTGCGAATTATTATCGAGTTGAGAGATACCCGTTTGATTTTCATCCATAACTATAATATGATAATAGTAATGATGATTTTTATTTATAATCCTTAGTGGTGGTTGTTAGTTGGTAAACAAGCAAAGACAACGAGATAGGAAACTGTTTACCCTCAAAAAAGTGCCAAAAAACGACAAAATTTTACACGAGCGAACTCACGTACCGGGGTTATGTATATCAGAGACAACGAGATAGGAAACTCTTTTCCCAAAAAAATGTGTCAAAAAATGACAAAATTTTACACGACCGAAACTCACGTACAGGGTTTATGGATAATAGCGTAGTTCACCAAAATAATGTCACGTTTGACATTTCATGAAAATATGTAAACAATTTATTGTGCTAAAATTTTTTCATTATCTTGGGCCAATAGCATTCTATGAAAAGCTGGAGGATGGACTTGATAAACGACAATGTTTTAATTGCTTTAGATACGATAAAGGAAACGTATATTTGTAAGCTAGTTAATATTTCACTGATCCATTAACACACTATCCCCACTTGCAGCCTTAAAAAGTAGTATTAAAGCAAAGGATAAAGAGATACAAGACCTTGAACTGCAGAATAAAGAGCTGATAAATATTTTGGAATCCTGTAGGAAGGAACAGCGAGAAAGAGTTGAGGATGATGTTAACATTACTCCAGATTAACTCAATATTGCCATGAATAATGGCAGTAACTCGACCTTCGCTGATGGCAAACAACAAAATCAAATACGGAGCGCGGATATTTATGAGACCGAAAATGTAGGAATCGAGCCGTTGCGAAGTTTTAGGAAACCTAGAAATAAAACCCGCAAAGAACCAATTGATGCTGAGAATATTGAACCAAAAATGGGTTTAGTAGAAAGTACCGGAAGTAAATGGTTACAAAAGGAAATGCACGATAACAGAAAGGGACAATTCTTGGGAGCGCTGGAAGGCAAAAAATTAATTTGCAATCAACATAGTATAAAGCAGCCTACACAAAATAGAAATGATCAAATGAAAGACTTGCCACTTAATTCGAAAAAGAAATTGAAAGAGGCGTGCCTAACATATTATTCAATTCACAAGAACTCAGTCACCAAAGTAAAATCAGGCTCCATACCTTTTAAAATTTACGGTAATTCTATTAAATATTTCATTTTAGCACACTTTCTCGAACTTTTTGAAAGAACTGCCATCGTTGCAACCCTAGACCACGAATTCAGACAATACTTCATTAACAAGGTTTACATGTTCAATCAATTAAATCATATAGATATAATCTAAAAAAATTCCTTTTTAAAACATTCCTTTAGAAAAAGCAACAAACTGGCTGTAGAAGAAAATAAATAAAGAACAAGCACATCAAGCGCGTGAAGAATCCGAATCAGAATTGTTTGATTTCACTGAGAAAGACTTAGAAAGAGAAAACAAAAAACATTCTAACGCAAACCTGGAAGTGCCATCTACAACGGTCCTATCACCAATTCAGAACGCTAAACAACTTTTTAGTAACTCACCATGCATTATAATCATGTCACCTCCCAAACCGGAAACAGTGTTCATAGAAGAAAGTTATCAGGATAGCTCCCGCATGGAATCAATGCCTCTCCTGGATAAAGTTCTCAAAAATTGCAATGAAACTTTAAATAATTTAAAACGTATACAAAGCGCTAAGTAATCCAAAAAGTAAAAACAATATAATGGTCGAATTCTAATTAATTTTGAATATTTTCCTTTCTAGTTTGGCCAGATTGAAAATTACCTCAAAGTCTACCACTTCGAAGGCTACATCCTTGACACCGTCACCGTGCCTTATTAAATGCTGTCCATGCTCATCATGGTCGGGATTATAAGCCGATATGAATACGAAAATAATTGTATTTTGCCTGACGGCATGTTTGGCATAGCGGCGATGGCCAATTTCGAGTTTTTTTCGAATTTTTTGCTTAAATTTATTTAAAATTAGAATTTTTGTAAAATTACAAATATTGCTGTGTGGTGAAAAAATTGTTTGAGAAATTATCAGAGGTGCAAAATAAATTAATCAAAATAATTATCAGAGGTGCAAAATAAATTAATAAATGGAACTAAAACAGAATGAAATGGCCACAGTGCACTTAGGTAAATGCAAACATTTTATGAGCATCCTTAATGTCCCAATTGAAATAATCTAATCTGAAAATAAATAGTTTAGCTAAAACCATGTTAATATAGCATAGAAATTATCGAAGCGTTTGAAATTTCAATCCAAAATGGGTTGAAATTTTTGTATGCAGTACCAAAAATTATGAAATTTGGTAAACTTGATAGTTGTTCGATGCACACACAGCAATACTAATATATTATTTTATTAATATTTTTAATAATAAACAATGAACCTGAATATAATACTTATTACTGAATACTTGCAACACTTTTTTAATGCGAATACCCAAAATGGCCCATGAAGTAGTAAGCGCCGCAAGTGCTGGCAACACTAAAATAATCGAATTTATGGAAGAGGTGACGAAATAATTAGGGTATGCCAATGCCACATGTTTTACATATTTGATTTTTCAAGAGTTTCTCTTGATAATAAATAAATAATTCCTTGTAGGTGTGGTTATTAATGTCAGCACCAGAGGCTCAAAAGTTATATTAATTGATTTACGACGAAGAAAGGAACTTATTAATAAAAATACAATTTTATTTGAAACTAAAAATAGTCATATTTGTGTATTGATATAATCAAGAAAATATTTTATATATTACATTAACTAGTGCGGCTAACGCTTGGCTTCAAAGTAATGATAGCAGAGACGTTAATAAACCAATGTGTAAAATTTTTTCAGATAAATTATTTGATGTAATTTTATTTTTAGGTTATTTTTAGATTCTGGTGTCCAAAATTTGGCTTAAATGATTTGAGTATTCTATTAACGAAGTTAATCGGATTTGTTATACATTAAAATATTTCATAAAATGGAGTTTCATTCGTGTTTTTATGCATATGAAATAAATACAATTATTTGTTTTATACGAATAATTAGTAACCATAATTAGTTATTATAATAATTAGTTATTTTATACAAATATAAGTTATAACAATTTATACAAATATTTTAGTTATCAAATAAATCATGCACATGTTTTCCACGCATCTTAAATCATAAAAGTGTACATGAAAAATAATTGACTTTTATAAACCAATAACTGCGTTAGCATATCAAATCAAAGCTGGTGAACTTTTAAAATGGATAGTCATTCGGGGTCTGAAAAAGGTGTAATGGCTGGGTCTTATGCTTGAATTTCTAAGAAAAAAATCATTAGTCATGGTCTTAAACATAAAATTTCCACGGAAGAATTCACGACCCAGGGTCTTAAATCAGACCCAGTAGCTCGTTTCTGTAACTTGTTCGAGAAGTTCTCGAATGATTGTGAAGTCAGTCATTCTCGAAGGGACTTTCTCGAACGAGTCGACGCTAGTGTTTCTGTAATACTTTATATTCAACACACGACAATACCATGGTTAATTGTTAAATCTGAAGGGGAATGTCGAAATTTGTTTGACATTACATGACAATTGACATTTTTGTATAAAATTTTAAATTCGAATTCTGAATTATAAGTTTTTGATAAGAAAATGGAAATCGTAATGCTTGTTATCGCGGATGCTACTGATCGACGAAATTTGTTAAGGATTCGAAGACGGCATCTAAGGGATTCGACAAACCCATTTCAAATTCCTGAAGCGAGATTTGCTGAATTATTTCGATTTAATAAAGAAGTGTGCTTGAAGCTTTTACGCGAAATAAGCCCTTTTATGAAAATTGGAATAAGATCAACATATATTCCACAGAGCCTACGCTTAGTTGCAGCACTACATTTTTATGCAACAGGGTCGTATCTACGTGATATTGGGCAAGATTTTCTCTGTCCCCTATCGAAAACGATGATGTGTAGAATTGTAAAGGGAATCTCTTATTTAATTTAAAACAAATTAATGAATAAGTATATTAGATTTCCAACTATATGCGAGGAACAAAATCATGTTCGCAATGTGTAAGTTTAACAGAATGTCCCTGATACGTTGTCGCTAATTAGTAATTCTAAATTTGTTTGAAGATTTTTCAATAAAACTGGATTTCCAGGAGTTATCGGAGCAATAGATTGTACGCATGTAAAAATAAAAAAACGATCAGCAAATGTGGAGTGTTGTTACCGTAACCGCAAAGGTTATTTTACTTTCCTAATAATAATACATGCATACATGTATAAATTTACAATATTATAGGTTATTTTTCAAAAAATGTTCAACTTATATGCGACTATGACCTGAAGATATTAGGGTGCTTTGTTCGTTTTGGTGGAAGTACTCACGATGCATTTATTTGGGAAAATAGTCAAATAAAAGAATTTTTGGAAAATCAGTACCGACAGAATCTGAATACGTTTTGGTTGGTAGGCGACTCTGGTTATCCCCTACAGCCATGGCTAATTACACCATACAGAGACCCCATAAATGATATGCAAAGACGATTCAATTACCATCACATTAGAGCTCGAAATTGCATCGAAAGATTGAATGGAGTCATCAAAAAAGTATTCGGATATTTATCCCATGACCGTGGCCTCTTGGTAGATCCAGCCTTCTCCGGTGTTATAATCAATGCTTGCTGCAGTTTGCATAATTATAGAAAATTTCATAATTTACCAATTCCAAATGTAGGTATAAATCAGGAAAGCACGATAGAGGATCATTATCAACAAATATCTAACTTCAATGTATTACTTACCCAAGGAAGAGAGACTCGCGAGAGTATAGCAAGAAATTATTTTCGCAACTAATAATTTTTAATAATTAAATAGTAAAGTCAATTTCCAATATTAATAATTATTAATAATTTTATTTTATTAATAATTATAATTTTAAATTTATTATAATGTTATTTTATTAAAACAATATTTAATACTTTAATAAAATTATTATTTAAATTATATTAAAATAATTACGTAACTAATTACATTGCCTGGGAAAAACAATACCTGCTAGAGAGAGTAAAAAATAATTTTAAATATTTCTGAGAAATTCTTATATGAGAACTTTACCTTCTATTAGAGCACATAGTTTGCATATGTTTGCATTAAGTTTTTTTGTCTCAGTCAACAGTAGCAATAGCAAATCAGATTTCTGCTCGTGCATTATTTTAAACTCCCGCTTCATCTCCTCAAGTGCGCTGTTCATTGGGAGAGGAGCTCTTGCACTTTTTATCTGTTGAGGCACATCTTGGTCGTCCAAAACCTCAATAGCAATATCCTTGGACAGATTGGACGGGATCGGGTTAGAATCTAACACCTAATATTTATTTAGTAATATACACCCATAGAAATTTTTATACTTACCGGAATACCTGCTTCCGGCGTTGTGCTGTCCCCTTCTACCGTATCAATGGGGAAAAATCGATGACTTCACGGTCTAACCCATCGATTTCTTTTGGGCCTTCACTTTCGGGCAAGTTTCCGGTTTTATTTTTAAAACGTTTTAGAGCCGAATACTGCTTCTTCACCGAACCTTTCCAATCTGCCCAGCACTACGAGAGAACAATTTAAAATTTATCCAATATGGATAATTGTAGACATTTTTGAAAGAATAAACCCTAACCTTCCTCCATTGCTCCCAACTTTTATTTGCTCCACCGCACGCGTTAAGTTCCAGAGCAACGTCCTTCCAAATACCTTCTGCCTTTTTGTTGCTGTCGGGCCCAAAAAACTGTCCGCGACCAACAGCTTTGTTGGCCTTCATACATTCCAACATACGACTTTTTTGAATTTTTGTAATTCTTCCAGCTACAATTTTTTTCTGCAGTACAATTATATATATGTATATATAGTTTATAAAAGCATAAATACCAATAAATTTAAGTAAATTAAATATAAGAAGTACTTACCTCGCTCATTGTAAGAATAATCGTGTTTTGAAAATTTTTAAAAATTTAAATGTCAACTGTAAAATGAGTTTCTCACTAGCTAGATTGTTAGTGAGAATAAACTCGTTTGAGAGGTTGGAGTTTCTCGACACACCACAGGTACAGAAACGGTACGTGCGAGAATGACATATTTTTAAAATTACAATTCGAATGTCATTCGAGAAAATCATTCGAGAAGAGTTACAGAAACGAGCTACTGATCAATACTCACGAACCCTACCTTAAATCAGAGTTGTAGTTAGAGCAGTTTCCTGTCTCGTTATCTCTGATGAATATGAATACGTAGTTCACCAAAGTAATGTCACGTATGAAATTTCATGCAAATATTATGTAATCAATTTATTGTGTTCATTTTTTCATTGATACTAGCGGAGATAAATACGGCAGGAAGCGTATTTTTCAAACCATTTGCCTTGTTTTTAGTTAATATCATTTTTTGCACTACTGCAATATTTACGGAGATAAATAATATTTTCGAATTATATTCGGTCAAAATATAAATGATATATGGTTTAAAACAAATAAAGTACATCGTTTTTCATTCAAAACTTAAAGAGGAACGTATTCATACCTTATTTGGAAATAAATTCTAATTATAATACTTTATTTGGAAATAAATACTAAATATACAAATTATGCTTAAATTAAAATTATTGTGTTCCAATCAAGCTAACAGGGTTTTGAGATCTAACCAAACTAACAATATTATTAATTTTTTATTAATAAAAATATTTACAGTTTTTATTAAGATATTTGGCCCTATTCTGGCTTTTCTGTTATTCTATTATAAAATTCTGTTATGCATTCATAACAGATCGTGATCATAACATATTTGTTAAATGTGGTATTCTGTATCGTGAACTTTTATGATAGTCTGTAAACGCATATTCAAACAGGAAATCTACTACGAATTCTATTCAATTGACGGATGTCAAAGAATTTAAAAATTTTTCATAACATACAAAAATCTGCCTTTTATTCTGTTACAGATTATAGCAGATTCTGTTAAAGATTTTGCCGCGCAGAATACAAATTTTGGTTATGATAAAAGATAATTTGACAAATAGAAATTTTGTATGTAAAAACATAACAGAATAACAGATCTTTTACATAAAAGATTCGCCAGAATAGGGCCAATTAACTGATATAATTACAATAAAATACCATATATAAATATAAAATAGCAAATAAAACAATTAGAAATTACATATATAATTTACATATTAATTACATATATAAATTACATATATTAATTAATTTCCGCAAACAAACCAAATAACTCATTACAAAATCATTATATCAAAGTAAACTAACAGATATAAAATTAATTAAGTAAAGGCACTGCGCGCAATATTTGAATGTAACAATTTTAAAATAATTGAAAAATGATTGAACGTAAGAATTTTGTATAATTAAAGCTTATCCATTGTCTTATTTCAACGGAATTAAATTAATTATTTTAACGGAATTTTTACGATGATTCTACTAGCAGTTGAAAATATTATTTTATCTTGAATCTGGAATATAGATCGCAATCCACCTAGGGCTGCACTTTTGACTGTAGTGTTCACATTCTTTCCGAAACCTATAAGTTCGCAAGTAAGTTATTTACATGAATAAGATGCAGATTTTGATATATTTCTTTATATTTACCCCTCCCAGTAAGTTCTTTATTGGCGTAGAAGCCAACATAATACGTTGCTAATACCGTATTTAATCTCCAATTAGTCAAGGCTCGAGTTCAGATGTTTGTCGTTCACGGCATATCGTTTTTAACATTTCCTCGGGATTGCAATAATGGCAACTGGAAAAGTCCTCAATTAGTCTCTTACTGAATGAAAAGAACTGTAATGTAAACTGTAAGAATGAGTAATAATTCCGTTCCAGTAAGTTTGATTTTCTTTCCGGTTCTTGAGCTCCCAGCTTTACCTCAATTCATGCAAGTAGGAGCAACCCAACACTTGATCGAACGGCTCTGCCATGAGAGAGTTAATTGGTAATTTTTAATAGCAACTAAATTCAAATTACTCACCAAGACCTGATGTTTCAATAGACTATTATCAGAATTATAATAATTCTATTAATTCAATTCCGTTTTGAGAACTGGTGCCTATGAAAAAATGTAAACATAATAACTTTTTTACATAATTTTTCATGAAATGTCATACGTGACATTACTTTGGTGAACTATGCAACAATATACATTCCCCTGTACGAGAATTTCGGTCGTGTAAAATTTTGTGGTTTTTTGAAATTTTTTTTGGAAGAGTTTCCTATCTCGTTGTCTCTGCTACACACCTGTTTCTTAAAGTAAAACCACTTTATGTCAGAGACAATATCATAGATAAAGAGATAGGAAACTTCTGAAAATGCATCTCTGATTTTGGTTTTTGTAAAGTAGCGTTAGTGACTTTCAGGCCCAAACAAACAATGGAATTCCAGGAAATCGATGTTACAGACCCAAAAATTCGCGGAATTGCATGTTACAGACTCAACAATATTTGAGTTTCAGACACTAATGACATTTCGGTCTAAAGTTTCCACCACCTCTGTTTAGATATCCCAACTTAGATATTGATCTATAAAATTAAATTCTATTTCATGTACACTTTTATGCTTCAAGCTGTCTACATGCTTTGCGTTCATACTTTGTTTGATGACCATAACATATCTAATAATTTACCGGCAAAAACATTGCGCTTTTGTAAGCATGAGGACATAAATGAAATGCAATTTCGTGTATATAATTTAGTGATTCCCAAAATGGAGAGACTTATTTAATGGGGCAAATAATTCCAAAGAGGCTAAAATAAATTAAACAAATATTTAAAACAATTTACTTATACAAATTCCGCATGTTGCTTTATTAACATTACCCTAAATCGAAGTGAAGGGCTTTGTTTTGATTTTCATATTTGCTAACCACTCGCCGAAGAAATTAAATTGCAGTATGTGTTTTAATAATCTTCACCTTAAATTAAAATATTGTTGATAGTTTATGAGAATATAAACGAAATGAAATGTGGTATAATGTTTTAATGATTTTTCGAAATGAAGTGTTTTTCTTAATAGGCTAATCAAAGCATTAAGTCAATTTTACAATATAAGTGCTGGTAAAATTAATTAGACAAATTTTTAAAAGAATTTATTTAATAATGTAATTATTAATAATAATGTGTATTAATGTAATTACTTTATATTTTCTATCTTCACTTTGAAGTAATATAGGTAATTTAACAGTTTATTTTTCTATCCTGAATAGATTAGTTCAATTCAATATATTCAGTATTTACATTGAAAATATATATAAAATGATTTATTTGCATTTACTTGCACACATCTTAGTTTTTCAACATAATTGTGATGAATTCATCCTCAAGAGAATCTCTTAAAAAAGAAAATGCATGTAAATACTGGCGTTGGCATACCTTAATTATTTTTTGACCTCGCAGCTAGATTTGACCATTTTAGTGTTACCTGCTTATGCGGCTCGTATTGTTTTAAGTACATTTTTTAGAATTCGTATTAAAACAGTGTTGCCTGCATTTTGTAATGTGGTATAAACTAAATTTTATCGTTAATTATTAAAAAAAGAATCATTAAACCAATATATTAAACCATTATAGCTCGCTAAATGAGCTAGACACTACTTTTCAATTTAGAAAATTTCATTATTTTTGGTATTGAACAAGATTATGTAGGTCACATTTGTTTGTAATATCAAAGAATTCAATAATATATATACGGAATTTTGATAGTCTTCAGTTCAAGCATTTACTTATGTATTGAATTATTGAGATTGTTACGTAAAACATACTTGTACAATTTATGTATACACTTCAATGCGTTTCATCGGTTTCGTATTTTTTAAGTTTCTTATTTGAACTTAATATTCAGCGGTGCGCCTTTCTCGCTATATATTTTTTCACCACCATTTTTAAATTTCGAAAATTAAAACAATTATTTAGATATTTCAAAATATTTCTAATTTTATAAAAAATGCTAAGTGTGCGAGTATGCAGTAACGTTGGATGTCCAGACGATGGTCACATTTTCAGGCTTCCGAACGCTGCCACCGATGGATCACGGTAAGATGTTGGTCAAGCGGCGGCATATGTTTTCCTATTGGGAGCTCCAGTTTTCCAATTGGAAAACATGCAATGTTAGATTTAATGAAATTGTAGCTCTGATATGGAAATTTTTTATTTCAGTAACCAACCTTCTAATCCAAATGAGGGTAAACATATTTATGACGTGGTTTTGTGTAGAAGTTATAGCTCAATAAAATAAAAGAGCAATTAATAAAAAACAGTATCATACTGCTAAAAAATTTCTAAATCAGAGTTATACACTGCATATCCTATTTGTCAGGACTACAATATATTTTGTTTTAAAGTTTTTTATTAGAGAGCTTGTCGCCAACTTTTAAACAAAAATTCCTTTCCGTCGCGCATCTGTAGAATCAGTTGGACAAAATAATTCAATCGCAATCTACTGCATTGATCGTTGGGGTACTGTATGTATATTATATTTGTGAATGGGCGTTTTCTTTTTGCTTTATTTTACATTATATTCAACTGTGCTTAACTAAACTTATTATTTTTTAACTTTTCATTGCGTTATTATATCATAATTAACATTCAATTAACATTCATAACATACAACATTCAGTTTATTAAATTTTACTTTCACTTTTACGTATTATTATACAATTTCATGTGTCTAACAATGTATAATTTATAAAATAAGTGTGTCTTGTATATTTGTATATGGGTGGTATAGGCCTACTGGGGAATCCGACATCCAAAAACCCGATAACGCGCCAACGTGCATACCTCTTGAGTGGCGTAGAAATGCATACATCTTTCCAATGTATGAATTTTTTAATGACTTCCGTGTATACGATTATACACACTTGTGGCGGGAAGTAAAGCTTGTAATATTAATATTTGTTTTCAGCCAGGAGCAGTACAAGCGTCCAGATCTCGTTATTCATTTCTCACATGAAGGAAATATAGAACCGTCATCCATAACATAGCGAGAAAGCACTCCTGGAATTTATCCAATATGTATTAACGTTAGCGTCATTTATTCCGATGACTTTGAAAATTACTCTTACCTCTTATATTTTCTGGGCGAATTAAATTCAAAGTAATCGCTCATTCCGCAAGTGCATAAACAAAATTGTTAGGGTAATTGTTAGGAATACAAAATCTTTCTCTAGTTCAAAATCTCATGGTCTCATAATATTTATATAAATTATATTCTACTATCCAATCGCCAATGCGCTTAAACCGATTGGCAATAACACATTCACGCAAAGCGCCGTCACCGCCAACAGATTGCACAATACCCTCCAAAGCTTCTTCTAGTTTCACATGCATCTGGAATTGCGTAACCTTCATTTCATCCTCTCCAACATTGTTGTTGCCATGTTCTAAGCTCTGAGGAATATAATTATTATCCATCCTAACGTTTTGATAAATATCCATAATTTCACTTTCTTACTTCGTATTGATTTCTGTAGTGCTAACCAATTTCACCTTCACGTCCATTCGTCGCTTGGAAAAAAAGAATTGAATCATCTTTTTAAATCCTATATTGGTTGACCTTAATTTGATGCACAAGAAAATTTAATATGAACGACCGATCATTGTTTACATAATATTCGCATGTAATGTCATACGTGACATAATTTTGGTGAATTACGTATCCTTATGCAAAAGGCTTGTACGTGAGTTTCAGTCGTGTAAAATATTGGCGTTGATTTGTCACCATTTTTTTGGGTAAAAGAGCTTCCTATCCTATTATCTCTGGATACTAGTTCTCAAAGCTTATTTGAATTATTAGAATTATATTAATTCTAAATTTATTTACGGCTCTATTCTGGCTGGTTTACTAAAGTCACCACTTTTACAAATAGTAAATATTTTACTTTTTACAAAGGTTTCGTATTCTGAGAAAAATTGAAAAATTATTTTCCTTATTATTTTGTAAAAATCAGAAAACGCGTTGACAGTTTTTTGAAATCACAGCCAATTCGAGTTTTACTTACGAATTGAACAATTTTAATTTTTTGACCGTGAAAATAATTATGGAAGAAGATATTCTTTTGTTGCTGGATATTTACGAAGCAGAGGATAAACGACAAAGAAGAATTGAGAGGCGCCGTTACTTAAGACACCTTCGCGATGTTAATGATCCATTTTTAATGAACGAAGGAGAGTTCATAAAAAATTTTCGATTACCGCAATCTTTAGTTTTAAATATTATAGAAGAAATTCAGCCTTATGATATTCATAAAACCCGATTACCATTATCGGTAAGGTTCCTCATAGCCTTATATTTCTTTGGGCACGGTTCATACCAAAAATGCGTAGGCATCACTGCATCCAACCAATGAGTCAATTATCAGTGTCACGCACCATTAATGAAATATCAAACTTATTAATTCGGGTAAAAAATAAGGAAATTGCATTTCCTAAATCTATTGAGGAACAACTAGTAGTTCAAACAGGGTAAGGAAGGTGTCTACCTTATACCTTGTCATACATCTACATACTCATAATATTTCCTATTTGTAGATATTTTGCGAAATATGGAGTTTCTGATCTACTGAAAATAAGTAATTTTACTCAAATGGCTTTTAAATTTTATTATGAAAATATACTTTCCTTTCTAAATTTTTCATTATTAATAATATTTAAATTTGAACGCCACAACGAAAACTTTTTGACATTTAGATTTTTCCCATACATGGTGAACTAAATAAGTTTATCAGTTGTAAACTAATTTTCAGAATATCAATATTTAGTAAATTTTACTAGAAATTTACAAAAGCAGAAATATAATTTATAGTAAAGTTTATTTTCGAAATAGAGCTGTTAATATAATTAAAATATTTAAATATAATTCTAACAATAACCTATTGCAGTATTAGAAGAATAAATTTTAGAACTATTTGAAAGTGTGAGTTACTTGAAGATATTTCGAATGAGTGCTATGTGCTATTTATATAGAACCACCAAATCTCTGTCGTAAAGTGCTATTAATAATGTCAATATTTCGATATATTATATGGATATTCCCAATAAAGCGTTGTATTAGTGAAACATCAGGTATTGGTGAGTAACTTGATTTTAGTTGTTATTAAAAATTACCGATTAATTCTCTCAGCATAGAGCCGTTCGATCAAGCGTTGGGTTGCTCGTTGGGTTTTTGCGTGAATTGCGGTAACAAGCGATAAAGCTGGGACCTCAAGAACCGGAAAGAAAATCAAACTTACTGGAATGGAATTATCACTCACATCTCTTTGCATTCAGTAAGATACTAAACGAGGACTACCAGCTGCCATTATTGCAATCCCGAGGAAATGTTAAAAACGATATGCAGTGAACGACAAATAGCTGAACTCGTTTTAGATTGTGCTAAAAATACCGTATTGAATAAAGTATATACCGTATAAATACCGTATTGTTGGTTTCTGCGCCGATAAAGAACTTATTGGGAAGGGTAAATATTAAGATATATATTCAAAATCTGCATGTTATTCACAAAAATTATTTACTTGCGAACTTATAGGGTTCGCAGAGAATGTGGACACTGCAGTCAAAACTGCAGACCTACGTGCCTTGCGATCTATATTCAAGATTCAAGATAAAATTACTACCTTTAATTTTCCACTGCATCCGAACCGTCGTCGGTAAAAATTCCGTTGAAATTATTTTATTTCCGTTGAAATAAGAATGGATATGCTTTAATTATACAAAATTTTTATTTTCAATTATTTTTCAATTATTTTAAAATTGTTACATTTAAATATTGCGTTCAGTTCCTTTGATTGATTTGATATCTGCTAGTTTACTTTAATAAAATAATTTTATACTGAATTTATAATTTGATTTGTTTACAGAAATTCATTTATATATGTAATTCATTTATGTATGTATTCATTTATATATGTTCTTTGCCTTTATTGGTTTATATTTGGAAAATTTGATCGTTTTGAAAAGGTTTATATCTTTGAAATTTGTAATTCATGATAGTTAAATTATATTTTATTATAATTATATTAGTTAATATTTTAATAAAAACTTTGTAAATCTTTTCATTTTATACAAATATGTTTTTATTTTAAAAATACGTATTAAAGAAAAAATTGTGTTTTGCTTCACGTGCTCTGTCCAAACGAGGCAAATGTTTTGAAAGATACGCTTTTCCTGCAGGAACCTAATGTGCGAAGTATCGTTATCACCATCACCATCCTATCTTGCCAATGGAGTATTCCAAAATAAAAATAATCACGTTCTATTTAATTCTTATGTAAAAATAAGAGTTGTAGGGTCGCACCATATCCATTTAGTAGGCCCATGGGCATGTAGAATTAGGCAGTAACGGTTTCATAGCAACTGCGATATTGTGACATGGTAGTTGTGCGAGACTGCCCTTCATCCAGATCGTTTTCCTTTAATTCAAGTTTTCTTATTATTAAGCGAGCGCATGCGTTAGCATAATTTGTTAACTAAATTATCATAATTTGTTGCACCTTTCCCATATTTACTAATAACGATGCAACTTCATTACTAATGCTTTCCTAATTAGACCGCCAAGTAATTTTCACATGAACGACGAGGACAATTTTTGCGTACGGAAGCTTGCACATTCGCGGATCCCCCGGCAATCATACTGGCAGCATATTCGCAAGTCTGGAATATTTATTTGGCTTATATTTACATGATCGTACTATCTCCAATTCGTTCGTCGTTCTTTTGTCGATTTTGTGCTTCTTTCCTAACCCTAATAAACACAAAATAAGTGTCCTCTAGCTGTTTGGGGGGCGGGGATAAAGCTATTCGAAATTACAAAAAATATTATTTATATCTCCTAAACTGCAGCTAAACGCCAGCTTTTTGAAATTAGTCTCATTCGAAAGCTCAATTAGTCTCATTCGAAAGCTCATAAAAATACCAATAATTTATGTAAAAAACATTTTATCGAAATGATCATAGTTTTTGAAATAAACGGAATTTTAACATTACATTACCATTTTGCCCCATCAATTAGTTTTTTCTAAATAATATGCGTGATTAGGGCATGAAGTTATACTTAAAATAAAAAACTACATTATTTCAGCTTTCATACCAATTCTTTTTCATGCAGATCGGTGGTTGTTTTATGAAAAAAACCTTTTCAAATTTACAACGAACTACTTTTTGCAATTAGATGTTTGTACACTTTATCATTTTCTTAAAAAATTTTCGCCTGTGGCGCTATCCCAAAATAGAAAAATTAAAAAAAATTTCAGTTTTCTCCGTAACTAAACCACCGATCTGCATGAAAGAAATTTTGTATAAATGCCTAAATAATCTAGTTTTCTATTTTAAGTACAAATGCATAGACTAATTACACATTTTATTTAGAAAAAAATATAATTGGAAAAAAGTAGTAGAATGTTAAAATTTCGTTTAATTCAAAAAGTATTGACATTTCGATAAAATACCTTTTATCATGAAATATTAATATTTATACAGGTTTTCTAACGACCCTAACGGTGTTTGGATATCTCTCGCGGTTTAGGAGATATCAAGACATATTTTCCAAGCTTCAAAGGCCATCAGCCCCGCCCACAAAAGGCAGCGGGATTTAATTTTATGTTTTTTAGGATCAGGAAGAGAGCGCAACAACAATAAAAATTAAGAAAAAATAACGGAGCTAGTACGGTCACGTAAATATGTTCCACTTATTTTTAATACTTTAAATAATTTTCATTTATTTTTTCATTAATTTTTTCATTTTGTATATTTTATTATTTTTTGCATATATTTATATATTTATTTTTGCAAAATAAATAAATAAATGGATTTAAAAGAGAAAGAAATGGAAAAAGTGCCTTACGTAAATGCAAACATTTTATGAGTATTCTGAATGTCCCATTTGAAATAATATAACCTGCAAATATGTGATTTAGCTGAAAACTATGATAATATAGCATTGAAATTATTAAAGCGTTTGAGATTGCAATCCAAAAGTGGTTAATATTGTTGTGTGAAGCACCAAACATTATCAAATTCGTTAGTTGTTCGATGCATGCGCAGCAATTATCATATATTATTTTATTAATATTTTCAATAATTGACAAAAAACTTGGATATAATACTCATTGCTGAATTCCGGCAACACTGGTTAAATGCGAATGGCCAAAATGGCCAAAATACGAATACCAAAGTTGGTCGAATTTGTTATACATTAAAATATTTAATAAAATTTCGTTTGTATTCTTATGCATATAAAATAACTACATTTATTTGATCCTAATCGATTTACACAATTATTTTAGTCATCAAATAAATCTTGCGCACAAGTTATCTACGCATCTTAAATCATAAAAGTGTACATGAAAAATAATTGAATTTCATAAACCAATAATTACATTGGCATATCAAAACAAAGCTAGTGAAGTTACAAAATGGATTGCCATTCGGAGTTTGAAAAAGGTGTAATGGCCGGGTCTTATGGCCTGATTATGCTGCCTTAAGGGCTACATTAGAATTGTCAAAACGCTATCATTATATGGTGTTCGTGTGTGTATTGCTGCAAAACACGGCACTTGACCCGAACCTCAACCAAAATATCAATCCGAATTTAATATTCTCTCAAGTAGCGTCAGCTGACAGTTCAATCGTGCTGCCACATCACATCTCTTCAAAATCCGATGGTGCAATGTAGCCATATTTAAGAAATTTTTCTTTAGCATAATAAACGTTCAAGGGATTGGTCGTAATTCAAACTTTTACCATGAAACTCAATCTGGCACCAATTTGAACATTTTTGAAAACATTTTGCATAAAATTTATAGTAAACAATAGAAATATTTGTTATTTGCTAACATGAATGAGGAAAAACTCATATATCTGGTCCAGGTGAATCTGGTTCTATACAAAAAAAAAAAAAAACGCTCCACCGTCTGTTTCTCCTCCTTCGCAACCACTGCACACAGTTGTATAAATTCCAGAATAATGCATCACTCTCTGATTCTATACTTGGACAGTATTATTTAGTCAATAATTTGTTATTTCAATATTAATATTTCAATTAGTGTTAGAAACTATCAAATAAAAACCATCGAGTTATTCGATAGTTGTCAATTATTCATTCATTCGATAGATTTTGGTAATCCAAGCATCATTCAACGAGGCAAATCTGTCTCCAAGAATTCGTAGTTACCAGAAACAATCGAATAATTCATTCGATAAACAATAATTCTTAGTAATTAAAAAATCTTTCAGAGAGTAAAAGCCGATACCCATATAATTAAAGACGAGAAACGAGTCAGTTGATTATGTTGTCGACACATGAGTTGAATGCGCATAAGTCGTGTAAATGAATGGATAAATGAATGAGAAAATCATTCGATAGTACCCAACACTAATTTTAATATTAATGTATTATTTTCGTAACCACAAATAAGCACAGACACAAGGTAGCATGAAGTAAAAGAAGTATATCGAATCAATAGTCAACATAAAATGTCCCTTACTTGACAGCACGTGTCCTGTCAGAAAATTTCCAAATATATTTAATTTATGAAACGGGATCAAATTATTAGGTCTATTAACAAAATATGTTAAACTTATGGATGGAAGGAAAGAAGTCTACATATTATATAATACCAGCATAAATTTAGGGCCTTAATACGGAATACAAAACAAAAGCAAGAGACCATTCGCTCCGGACACTTTGTCTAAGGAAGCTGACTAAAGTTTTGCATACTACAAAAATTTTGAGCTTTTCGTCAAAGCCAGCGTCGCTGTTTCTCCAATCGTTACTTTTTGCGTAATAAGGCCCTTAATGTGTAATGTTTTTAAAGCAACGAATTGACCATTAAATACTTGGAGAATGTAATACAATACTTTTATTGGTTTTATATTTTATTGGAAAATATAAAATAATACTTTTATTGGTTATAAAAACAAGTATGATAATGGGGAAATAAAGTGCGGTATATGAGTATATGTGTACCAATATTGCAACAATATACCCAAAATAATTTCATAATATCCAAACATAAGTATTTGATTCATGGTATTGGCAGCGCTCGAAAAATTGATAAACAAACACGAAACAGTGTTCGGTTATCTCATTTCCCCTTTTTTACAAATTTCTCCTGCTCAGCTAAGTTCGCGCAAAGGCAGCATAATCATGCCATTAAGCTTGAATTTCTAAAGGCCTGATTAGTCGTACGTTCGCTCTTTTTCGAACACGAAACTCATATGTCAAAACTCATAAGCTATATGCAGTTCGTGTGGTTGTGAGAATTTCCCCCCGCAATATCAAAATCATTTTAATATTTGGTCACGTTTAGAAAAATTCTTCAATTCGAACAAAGTTACAACTAAAAGTGAGTGGCTACATGAAGCTTTCACTTCAATTTATATTTACCAAGAAATGGATGACGAGTGACTTATTGAGCTTGTTAGGCTAAATGAGCTATTATGCAATAAATTCAAAGCCAGCTATAAGCTAATAGAATTAGTACATTCTACCATGAATTGGTAGATTGAGCTTTAATAATTTTATGTTTTAATATTTGTAAATTATTATATATAATATTAAATATATATATAATATTAAATATAATAATCATAACTTGAGCTTTAATAAAAAAGCTTTGGTAATTGAGCTTAAATAAAATAAATTAGTTTCTCAAAAATTCCATTTGAAAAATTATTTTTTAACTTACAAAGGAGTGATTGACACTCGTTCTTCGGCACCTATGATTTGTAGTGGCTTTTCTAAATGGAAGCTGACCAAATTGAACAGCAAATCATAAATAGGACGAGTCATTCTTGTGTGTATAAAAAATTGGCCTTCATCCACATTTTTTATACTTATGAAAACTTTTCTAAAGTAACCATGTCTCACTCGGTCTCTGTTTATAGGACGAACACGCCAACGCCTAATTTGCCTCGAATTCTTCCATTCATAGTAGAGTCTAATTATATTTAAGATCTCTAAATCACTTTGGTAATCCATTTACTTTTTTTGGAATTTGCAAATGATTGTAGGAATTGTTAACAACACCAATGAGCACATCTGTCAAAAAGTGTGAAATTTCTATGAATGCCATTAAATTTGAATGAATTATGAATTTCCCATTAAAATCCGAAGAAACGGTACATAATTATTAATAATAATTAATAATAATACTTTATTTTCTATAATTACTTATATTATTTAGTAATATTTGAGTTAAAGAAATCCAAAGCATTTTTAAAATATAAAATTCATCAAAAAATGCCCACAAAGTTCCCACTTTCGAACATGGTTCGACGAGACCGGCAACAACATAATCAATTGAACTCCCTGCAACCCGAACAATTTCGAAAAAGTAAACCATTACGAAAACGTACGACTAATCAGGCCTTAAGAAAAAATCATTATTCATGGTCTTAAACATAAAATTTTCACGGAAGAAATTATTAGTCAGGGTCTTAAACTCACGAACCCTACCTTAAATCAGAGTTGCAGGTAGAGAAGTTTCCTATCTCGTTAACTCTGCAAACACGCCTTGCAAAGCCATAAGGCAGCAGAGATTACGAGTTTACCCAATGTAATACCCAATTATTTTTTCCCGGCCACCGACTATCTGTGAGAGACATCTATTCCATGTGCGCCAGCATCTGTATCCAAGACAAATTTTTCGCCAGGAACTGGATATGTCAACATTGGAGCAGTGCAGAGTAACTCTTTCAACCGCTCGAAAGCATCCTCTTCCTCCATCTTCCATATAAATTTACAATTCTTCTTTGTCAGGTTATGTAAGCTTCGAGCAACGTTGGCAAATCCTTGTACAAAACGTCGCTAATAGTGACAGAGTCCTAGAAAACTTCGAACTTCATGAACATTTTTAGGATGAGGCCATTCTCTTACTGATTTGATTTTATCTTCATCTGTGTGAATTCCATCTGTAGTTATTTTGTGGCCTAGGTAAGTTACATCTTTCATAAATAAAACGCATTTCTTTGCATTTAACATCAGGGCGGCAGAGGAGATTCGACTAGACTTATTCCAAATTTTTAAGGCGGTCATCAAAATTCTTGCCCATGACAATGTGATCAAGATACACTAAACATGTCTTCCAATAAAGTTCCACTATAACGTGTTCCATCAGATGTTTAAAAGTCTCTGGCGCATTGCATAACCCAAATGGCATTTCGGAAAATTGCCACAATCCATCTCCAATGCTAAAGGCTGTTTTCTCACGATCATATTTCTCAACCTCCACTTGCCAGTATCGCTTTGTAAGTCCAACGTTGAAAACCATTTCGCACCAGATAATGTATCCAAAGTGACATCTATTCGCGGCAGTGGGTAGCTGCCCTTCTTGGTGACGTCATTCAATTTCCGATAGTCGACACAAAAGCGTGTACTTCCATCCTTCTTTTTTACTAACACGACCGGTGAGCTCCATGGACTTGTTAAAGGTTAAATCACTCCATCTTTCTGCATCTCTTTTATTATTTGCTCTGCCTCTTTTCGTTTTGCCAGTGGAACTATGTGTGAAGTTGGCCGAATCGGTCTTGCGTTTCCTGTTTCTCTCTGATGTTGCAAAACAGCAGTCCTTCCAAATTTATTGTAATCACTCGCAAATATGGAGCAATATTTCTCCAATAGGCGTTTTGCTTTTATTCTTTCTAACCCACTCAAATCACTCAACCAATTGTTTGTGGTGATGGGCATTTTTCTACTATCTTTTGCAAATGTCATTGTTCCATTTCTGGGGAAAGTTATCGCAATTAATTACAGCTTCCACTGCTTGGCATTGTCCTATCACCTCACCTTGATTAAGATTGATCGGTCTTGTGAGCCCATTAACTACCCGAATTGGAATGCACTCATTATTGCTGGTTTGTACAAGGGTTCGTCCAACCAATATATCCGACGTCGTTCTCATTCTCTCTACTACCCACAGGTTGAAAGTTCCACAATCTCCATCCACACGTGCCTATAAGATTGCTTCGGACTTTGCTGGAATCTGCTGTTGGTGACTAATACTCACATTCCTTATCTGAGGCTGTTCATAAGCTGTGTTTACGGGTATTTCCATATTCTGGAATGTCAGCATTTTTTCTCTCAAATTTAGGGTTATGCCAGGGATTGGCATGAAGTCGACACCTATAATTACCTCATCTACTATTGCAGCCACTAAAAAGGCGTGACGCACTTCAAGTGTTCCCATCTGCACAGTACACTCCAATTTTCCGTTAATATTAGCTTTTTCTCCAGTAACTGTACGTAATTTATAACCAATCAGTGGCTCCATTTTACTTCCTGCAAGATCTGATCTAATAATGGAGTGTGTTGCGCCCGTATCCAGAGTTAAAACGAGTATTTGTCCATTCACAGCTCCATTTACCATGAGGTTGTTGTTATTCCGATATATCTGTGAAACAGTGATAGTGGGGCAGTCAGTAGGTGGGACCAGCTCACGCCTCTTGCGGCTGGCCCGTTTTAGTTTAACAGTTGGTCTTGCTTCGTAGCGCCATTCCCGTCTACGGCGCCTGTCTTTCTTCCGTTTTCATTTTTCCATCGAGATGCGTTTCTCTCTCTTGCGAAGTGTCCTGCCTTTCCACAATTGTAACATTTACTTCCGGAACTTCTGCGCGAAACTGTGATCATCTTCTCGATATCTCTCATGAACTTTTCCATATATTCGCTTTGGTCGAGTTCCAGTCGATGAACGCTATGTGCTGACTTAGGAGACTTGCTGTTTCATGTGTCAAGGCATATGACACTCTTTCAGCAAACGTTTTCTTTGTCTCGATATTTGCTGCGCGTCTAGTGTCCATATCCCGTATTCTTCTGACAAATGCCTCGATTTTGAACGTTTGAATCACTTTAGCTGGTAAATCGGCATAAGCCAAATAAGCGAGCCGCTGCAGGTCTGTTGCATATTCCTGCTCGTTAGCTCTTGGTCACCGATTTAATAATTCCATCCGGAAACCTTTTTTCTTATGGTCACTGCTATATCGACGTTCAAGAGCTGCCATTATTGCGTCATAGTTCCCCTTTTCATCCTTAGAAACCATCTGTACAACTTCTGTCGCAGATCCTTTAATAGAGACCACTAAAGCTGCCACTTTATCTGCCGTGCTCCAGTGATTGGCTTGTGCTGTGGTTTCAAACCGCATCTTGAAAAATTTAAATGGTATAGTTCCGTCAAAGGTTGGATTCTTCAACTTCGTTGAACTGATAGCTGTCACTGGACGCCATTTCTCTGTCAAGACGCAAAACTTTTGATTCTAAATCTGGCGTAACCCTAAATTTGAGAGAAAAAAATGTTGACATTCCAGAATATGGAGATACCCATAAACACAGGCTATGGCTGTTCATATAAGGAATGTGAGTATTAGTCACCAACAGCAGATTCCGGCAAAGTCCGAAGCAATCTTATGCGCATATGTGGATGTAGAAAAACTACTGTGGGTAGTAGAGAGAACGAGAACGACGTCGGATATATTGGTTGGACCAATGTTGGACCCTTGTCCAAACTACCAATAATGAGTGCATTCCAATTCGGGTAGTTAATGGGCTCACAAGACCGATCAATCTTAATCAAGGCGAGGTGATAGAACAATGCCAAGCAGTGGAAGCTGTGATTAATTGCTATAGCTCTCCCCGGGAATAGAACAACGACGTTTGCAAAGTAAGCAGAAAAATTCCCATCACCACAAACAATTCGTTGAGTGAGTTAAGTGGGTTAAAAAGAATAAAAGCAAAACGCCTATTGGAGAAATATAGCTCTATATTTGCCAGTGATTACAATAAATCTGAAAGAATTGCTGTTGTGCAACATCAGATAGAAACAGGCGACGCAAAACTGTTTCGGCAAGCCCCGCGCAGGGTTCCACTGGCAAAACGAGAAGAGGCATAACAAATAATAAAAGAGACAACGTCGGACCTACAAAACGGGTACTGGCAAGTGGTGATTGAGAAATCTGATCGTGACAAAAATGCCCTCAGCTTTGGAGATGGATTGTGGCAATTTTCCGTAATGCCATTTGATGAACATTTTGTCTGATGGAACACGATCTAAAGGGATTTCATTAAAAGACATGTTTAGTGTATCTTGATGACATCATTGTCATGAGCAAGAATTTTGATTACCACCTGAAAAATTTGGAAGAAGTCTTTAGTCGAATTTCCTCTGCCGCCCTGTGATTAAATCCAAAGAAATGAGTTTTGTTTAAGAAAGAAGTAACTTATATAGGTCAAAAAATCACTACAGATGGAATTCACACGGATAAAGATAAAATCAAATCAGAAAGAGAATGGCCTCGTCCTAAAAATGTTCATGAGGTTCGAAGTTTTCTAGGACCCTGTACCTATTATCGACACTTCGTACATTGATTTGCCAACGTTGCCCGAAGCTTACATAATCTGACCAAGAATAACTGCAGATTTACTTCGAAGAAGCAGGAAGAGGACGCTTTCCAGCGGTTGAAGGAATTTCTCTACACAGCTCCAATGTTGGCATATCCAGTTCCTGGCAAAAAATTTGTCCTAGATATATATATATATATATATATATATATATATATATATATATATATATATATATATATATATATATATATATATATATATATATATATATATATATATATATATATATATATATATATATATATATATATATATATATATATATATATATATATATATATATATATATATATATATATATATATATATATATATATATATATATATATATATATATATATATATATATATATATATATATATATATATATATATATATATATATATATATATATATATATATATATATATATATATATATATATATATATATATATATATATATATATATATATATATATATATATATATATATATATATATATATATATATATATATATATATATATATATATATATATATATATATATATATATATATATATATATATATATATATATATATATATATATATATATATATATATATATATATATATATATATATATATATATATATATATATATATATATATATATATATATATATATATATATATATATATATATATATATATATATATATATATATATATATATATATATATATATATATATATATATATATATATATATATATATATATATATATATATATATATATATATATATATATATATATATATATATATATATATATATATATATATATATATATATATATATATATATATATATATATATATATATATATATATATATATATATATATATATATATATATATATATATATATATATATATATATATATATATATATATATATATATATATATATATATATATATATATATATATATATATATATATATATATATATATATATATATATATATATATATATATATATATATATATATATATATATATATATATATATATATATATATATATATATATATATATATATATATATATATATATATATATATATATATATATATATATATATATATATATATATATATATATATATATATATATATATATATATATATATATATATATATATATATATATATATATATATATATATATATATATATATATATATATATATATATATATATATATATATATATATATATATATATATATATATATATATATATATATATATATATATATATATATATATATATATATATATATATATATATATATATATATATATATATATATATATATATATATATATATATATATATATATATATATATATATATATATATATATATATATATATATATATATATATATATATATATATATATATATATATATATATATATATATATATATATATATATATATATATATATATATATATATATATATATATATATATATATATATATATATATATATATATATATATATATATATATATATATATATATATATATATATATATATATATATATATATATATATATATATATATATATATATATATATATATATATATATATATATATATATATATATATATATATATATATATATATATATATATATATATATATATATATATATATATATATATATATATATATATATATATATATATATATATATATATATATATATATATATATATATATATATATATATATATATATATATATATATATATATATATATATATATATATATATATATATATATATATATATATATATATATATAT
>OZ016501.1:38922529-38951671 GCA_963966595.1 Physocephala rufipes
TGTACCAAGCAAAGACAATAAAAGAACTCAAAGAACATATCCGAATATACGAAAAAATCAAAACATACGACGCACAGTGGCAGATATTTTGAAATAGCGGCCAAAAGTTTTTTTTTTCACAGTCGCCAATTTTACAATTAGTATGCTTATATGAAAGATAATACATCAGAACCTAGGGTGCCAAAAAATAACAGCTCTAATTTGATCCTTTCACTAAAAACAGGACAATCAAAGCTAGTCCTTTTCTGTTTTGGCCTAAAATTTTTGATTTTCTGTAATTTTTTTATAGTTTAAATAATTATAACTCGGCGAGTTTTGCTGATATTAAGTTCCGGTCTTTTTTATTTATTTTTCTAATCTATTTTATATTTAAATAATATTAAACTAAGTTAAATAAGCGTTACTAATAATATGTAACAGGTATTTAAAAAATGTACCAAATTTCAATAAATTTTCATGTAAATTGGATCGGGAATCAAAAGGGCCAGCGTCGTCCAGAACAAATTTTACACGATCGCATAGCTGAGTCTTTTCTCTAGATTCTGTATATAGTTTTATTTGCGGAAGCTTGCGGATGTGGTACCTGGAGTATTTTTTATGAAACAAAGTCATCTAATGCAAAATTAAAGGATTCTTATTTCATGTTTTTTTTTTTGGCTGTTAAATGATTATGAGTATTTTGTTTCTTTAAATGATTGTTTCGTTGGAAAAATAAGTGTTGTATTTTTAGTTATTAGGTACCTATACTTAATTATCAGGTACCTAAAACATTAGGTAATGGTAGGGTATGGGTATAAGTAAAGTTTAAACGTTTTGATGAATCAGGTAGCAGTGTTTATGAAGAAAAAAACCAATTTTATGACCAAATAATTACCTACAAATATTGTTAAGGATGTGTGAAGATTAGAGTATTTAAAGCGCTGCCAAAATATAATTTCTGTAGTGTTGATAAAAACATGGTGAAGTTCACATATAAGACTTTGGCCGATATTTACTTTGTACGAAAAGAGGACCAAGATGTTATTTCGTATATTCTCAGTAAAACTTTTTGCGATTCTTGTAATGAAGAACGTATTGAAACATATACAAATAAAATAAAAACTTTTTTGTCGCATTTGAAAACGCGATATAAGGATGTGCATCGAAAAAAAGAGGTGATGTACCAACGCTATAAAAATTGGATGGAAACTGAACTCGTCTTTGAAAATGAAACTACTGATAAAGGCAGCGAGAAGACTGGTCGACCAAGGAAATCGATTGATGAGTGCAGTGAACGATCTCGAAGGCGCAAACTTGGCAACATCAATGAAGAAATATCCACCGAAATAATAAAGGAATCATTTCTTCATCAACTAGGTCCATCAAAAAATAAAAAGGACAAGGTAGAACTAATTGAGAAAGTAATGGAAGCTACCCCTAAACGCATAAAAAGATTACTGACCAACGTTAAAACTCCAACTGAAGAAAAAAAGTTTACCCCAGATGAAGCATTTGCATTATTCCTAGATTTAAAATTGACTAAAAATCAGTATATAGAATTACGCAAGCGAGCCAATGGAAAAAAATGCAACATCTTTCCATCATACGACGAAATAATTGCTATAAAAAAAGACTGCCTACCTTCGAAAAGTGCGATCGAAATTACTCCAAGCTCAGCAGAGGTTAAATTACAAGATCTTCTAGAGCACACTGCCGAGAGATTATTGCTTTCATTAGATGAAAATTGTCTAAAAAGTCTTGGCGATTGCAATCTTACTCTTGTTTCTAAGTGGGGATGTGACGGATCATCTGGTTAGAAGCAATATAAACAATTTAACGCAGAGAATTCAAATGACGGCAACTTGTTTATGATTTCTTTTGTTCCTTTGCGATTAAGGAAAAATAAAATAGAACCTGAGCCGTCAACCAGCAAAGATATATGGAGAAATGAAACACCTTCTTCAACAAAATATTGCAGACCAATTAAATTTGCATTCAAAAAGGAGACAAAAGATGTCATAGTCGAAGAAGTTGATAAAATAAAAAGCCAAATTCAGGAACTGCAGCCAGTATTTTTTGAGATTTATGGACATCGTATTCAAATAGATTTCAAACTTCTTCTCACTATGATTGATGGAAAAGTAGGACAAGCCTTAACGGATACTAAGGCATCATCTAGCTGCATTATATGTCACCAAACCTCGAGTAAATTGAACCAAGTACCACCAAGTGATAATGACTGTAAAGATGCGTACGAATTTGGATTGTCCCCTCTTCACACTAGAATTCGTTTCATGGAACATATTCTCAAATTGGCTTATGATTTGGAATTCGGAGCTACAGGAACAGTTAGAAGAAATGAATTGAATCTGGAAAAAAGAAACATAAGGAAAAGAGAAATACAGGAGCAATATCGTCAACTAGGTCTGATAATTGACCAACCAAAACAAGGAGAGGGTAACACAAATGATGGAAACACTGCTCGAAGGTTTTTCTCTGATCCTGAGACTGCAGCTTTCATAACAGGAGTGGATATTGAAATAATAAGGCGGTTTAAAGTAATTATAGAAGTTATAGCATGCAGCAAAATGATTGATGCGAAGAAATTCGGAATATATGCTAAGAAAACCGCAGAGATATATAACGAAAAATACCCTTGGAGGAATATGCCATCAACAATACATAAAGTTCTGTATCATGGAGAACAAGTAATTGAACATAGTCTGCTTCCACTAGGTGATCTTTCCGAAGAAGCACAAGAGAAAAGAAATAAGGATTATAGATTTTTTCGTGAGCACAACACAAGAAAAATGTCAAGATATTGTACGAATGAGGATCTTCTTACAGTTTTGCTCTGCACATCAGATCCATATATTTCGAATATTCGTCAAAAATGGAAGTCTTCATCAATTGAATTGGATAATGATGCTAAAAATTTACTATTAGACGACCAACAAAAATATTTTGCTGAACATTTTGTAAAAATTGCTTAGTTTGCATACACATGTAAATATTTTGTCTTTATTTATTGAATTATAATCTTAAATTATATATCTTTGTATTTTGCCTTTATTATTATAATAAATAATTAATATAAGTATTCAAAAAACACAACATTTATAAAAAAACGCAGTATGTTTGCAGTGTTCTTTATTCATGACGGATATGCTTAGAAAGATTTAGATTGTAGTAAAAGTACGAGGTAGGTTGATAAAATCTGTCATATCTTTGGTTCCCCCATGTCAATTTTAATGGTTGTAGCATGAAATTAAAGCTAAAGATTAGGGTAGCAAAGAAAAAAAAAATAAATTAAATAATTTAACGCGTTCAGAAGATATAGACTTTTGACCGCTATTTCAAAATATCTGCCACTGTGCGACGCAGCAGATTCCACTTGATAGACTTTTGACCGCTATTTCAAAATATCTGCCACTGTGCGACGCAGCAGATTCCACTTGGAAAACTCTTCCAAAATACACGAATGAAAGAGGAGATAACAAATTGAGAATATCGTCAAGGGAAGTCAAATGCTTCAAATGCGATAAAAATGGTCATCTCGCAAAAGACTGTCGCAGTAACGACATGATATGCTTTAAATGTAAGAGAAAGGGCCATTTTTCACATCAATGTAAAAATTTCCATACAGAAAATCGGGAAAATAAAATAGAGCGTTTCAACAGCATAACCGATAACAAAACGTACAGTTTACAAACTGGGATGATATTTTTGAACCTCCAAATCAATAAAGTAAACTTCAAAGGATTATTTGACACAGGCTGTGATGTCTGCATGATCCGCAATGACACACTGAAAAAACTAGGCATTACAGATTTAGAAAACGAACAAATAGAACTAAAAGGTATAGGAACAGGTAAAATAACAACCATAGGTTGCTTTAACTCAAACATCCTCCTAAATAACGTAAAAGTTAATATTAAATTTCACGTTGTAAAAGAAGCAGAGATAATATATGAAGCTATTGTAGGAAATAATATTCTTAATATCGTTAATTTATCAATAACAAACAATGTTATCGAATTTTTCGAAGCCACAAAACATTAAACAAGAAAAACTCGCTTTATTATGCGAATTTAGTACAATCGTTTCACAACCAAGGGACGAATTCTTCAGCAATTTACCAAACGTTAACTTGAATCATCTAAGTGAGTCTCAAGCGCATTATGTAAAATCATTAATTAATAATTACATTCCCGAAAAACAAAAATATTACCCAATAGAAATGAAATTAATATTAACTGATGATAAACCAATATATCAAAATCCAAGAAGGACTTCTTTTACCGATAAAATAATTATAGAAAAACAAATTACCGAATGGCTGACCGAAAAAATCGTAGTACCTAGTACATCTGAGTACGCGTCTCCCATTGTTTTAGTTTCTAAAAAAGACGGATCTAAACGATTATGCTGTGACTATAGAAAATTAAACGAAAAAATTATTCGAGACAACTTCCCAATGGCACTGATAGACGAAGTAGTAGGAAAATTACAAGGAGCAAAAATATTCACAACACTAGACTTAGCAAATGGGTTCTTCCACGTACCAGTAGAAGCAAACTCAAGAAAGTATACATCCTTTGTTACCCATAACGGACAATATGAATTCCTTTTCGTCCCTTTTGGGATTTCAAATTCTCCTGCAGTATTTTGTAGATATATTCAAGCTATTTTCCAACATCTATTGAAGGACGGAACACTAGTTATCTATATGGACGACATTATTATTCCAGCAAGAGATGAAGAAGAGGGGAAGAGAAAATTAGAAAAAGTTATCAACGTAGCTAGAGTTAACGGATTAAATATCAAGTGGTCGAAATGTCAATTTTTTAAAAACAAAATAAACTTCTTAGGATATATCATTGAACATGACACCATTCTACCATCAGAAGAAAAATCGAACGCCATCAAAAACTTTCCAATTCCTAAAAACAAAAAAGAGCTTCAACGATTCTTAGGCTTGACGTCATATTTTAGACGCTTCGTCAAAGATTACGCAACAGTAGCTAAACCACTTTCAGACCTATTGCGTAAAGACAATAAATTCATGATTACAGAAGAACAGTTATTAACATTAGAACAACTAAAAACAGCTTTGACTACCGCTCCAGCACTACAAATTTTTAATCATAGTGCAGAGACTGAAATACATGCGGATGCATCCAAGCATGGATATGGGGCAGTATTACTCCAGAAGAACTCCGAAGATGAGCTCTTTCATCCAATCGAATACATGAGTCGGAAAACTACGGAATTAGAAGAGAAATATAGTTCGTACGAATTAGAAATATTAGCGATCATAAAAGCTCTAAAGAAATGGCGAGTTCTAGTAAAAGACCTTAAATTTAAAATTGTGACAGACTGCAATGCTTTCGCCAAGACGGTCCACAAAAAAGACATACCAGACAGGATAATGAGATGGGCTATGTACTTACAGGAATATAATTTCACTATAAAACACAGAAGTGGAACCAAGATGAGACACGTTGATGCCCTAAGCCGAGTATATTGCCTCCTTATCGAAGACTCATTAAAACACAGAATTCAGGGAGCTCAAATACAAGACGACTGGTTAAAAGCGATAAAAACAACCTTAAATCACACAAGTTACGAAGATTATTTAATCAAAAATGGTTTAGTATACAAAGATTACGTCAACGAACTTTTAGTCATACCATCCGCAATGGAAGAAGAAATTATCAAAATCGCGCACAATCAAGGACATTGGGCAGCACAAAAAACAAAAGGAATAATCGAGAAACAATTTTATATTCCCAAACTCCTTCCAAAAGTCGAAAAAATCGTAAAAGCATGTGTTCAATGCATTATCACCAATGCTAAACAAGGCAAAAAAGACGGATTACTGACGCCAATCAGTAAAGACTGCGAACCTTTATACACATATCATATTGATCACGTCGGACCACTAACGGAAACACAGAAAAAGTACAATCATATCCTAGTAATAATCGACGGATTTTCAAAGTTCGTTTGGTTATATCCAACCAAATCGACCGGAACAGAAGAAGTTATTGGAAAACTTCAAAGTCAGGCAGCAATTTTCGGTAACCCAAAACGTCTAATTTCAGATAGAGGAACCGCATTCACGTCTAATAAATTCAGAGAATATTGTGCAACAGAATATATAGAACATCTCCTAATAGCAACTGGAGTCCCACGCGGCAATGGTCAAGTAGAACGCGTTCATAAAATGATCATTCCGATGTTATCAAAGATGTCTCAAGATAAATCCCACTGGTATAAGTACGTCGATCGGGTACAGCAAATAATTAACAATACCCCTCCTCGAAGTACTAAAGTTTCACCATTTAGAATCCTAACAGGATTAGAAATGAGAATTAGAATCAATCCAGAAATAAAAACTTTAATAGAAGAAGAAACTTTAAAAGAGTTCGATTTAGCTAGAGGGGACGTGCGACTGAAAGCGAGAGATAACATCTCTTTGATTCAAGCTGAAAACAAACGTAACTTTGATAAACAACGTATACCTAGTAAGCAATACCAAATGAACGAACTTGTTGCAATTATGAGAACCCAATACGGAAATAGAACGAAACTCAGACCAAAATTTTTAGGACCTTATAAAATAGTTGAAATTTTTAACTGTGGGAGATACAAAGTACAAAAAGTAGGAGAAAATGAAGGCCCAAAGAACACTCTCACAGTTGCAGAATATATGAAACCGTGGATCTAATCATTCGAGACGAATGAAAAGTCAGGATGGCAGAATTGTGGGTTGTAACCTTGATAGGAGAATGCTTGATTTCACTTGATAAGAAATTATCAAGCAAGCATTTTTAAAAATAAATAAAACTATAGAAACAGAAATGAATATAGAAAATAAATAGCTGTTGTGAAAAATTATTATTCATTAGTTTTCTGAAATCCAGATAGAATTGTTCATATTATAATTAATTTAAAAGAACATTCTAAAAGATAATAATATAATTTCATTGTGATAATAATATAATTTAATTGTATAAAATATTGTAATTAATTGATTAATAAATTATCGTAGTAAAACACCTAATAATTAAATGATAATACTAATGGGATAAATAATCCCACATATATATATATATATATATATATATATATATATATATATATATATATATATATATATATATATATATATATATATATATATATATATATATATATATATATATATATATATATATATATATATATATATATATATATATATATATATATATATATATATATATATATATATATATATATATATATATATATATATATATATATATATATATATATATATATATATATATATATATATATATATATATATATATATATATATATATATATATATATATATATATATATATATATATATATATATATATATATATATATATATATATATATATATATATATATATATATATATATATATATATATATATATATATATATATATATATATATATATATATATATATATATATATATATATATATATATATATATATATATATATATATATATATATATATATATATATATATATATATATATATATATATATATATATATATATATATATATATATATATATATATATATATATATATATATATATATATATATATATATATATATATATATATATATATATATATATATATATATATATATATATATATATATATATATATATATATATATATATATATATATATATATATATATATATATATATATATATATATATATATATATATATATATATATATATATATATATATATATATATATATATATATATATATATATATATATATATATATATATATATATATATATATATATATATATATATATATATATATATATATATATATATATATATATATATATATATATATATATATATATATATATATATATATATATATATATATATATATATATATATATATATATATATATATATATATATATATATATATATATATATATATATATATATATATATATATATATATATATATATATATATATATATATATATATATATATATATATATATATATATATATATATATATATATATATATATATATATATATATATATATATATATATATATATATATATATATATATATATATATATATATATATATATATATATATATATATATATATATATATATATATATATATATATATATATATATATATATATATATATATATATATATATATATATATATATATATATATATATATATATATATATATATATATATATATATATATATATATATATATATATATATATATATATATATATATATATATATATATATATATATATATATATATATATATATATATATATATATATATATATATATATATATATATATATATATATATATATATATATATATATATATATATATATATATATATATATATATATATATATATATATATATATATATATATATATATATATATATATATATATATATATATATATATATATATATATATATATATATATATATATATATATATATATATATATATATATATATATATATATATATATATATATATATATATATATATATATATATATATATATATATATATATATATATATATATATATATATATATATATATATATATATATATATATATATATATATATATATATATATATATATATATATATATATATATATATATATATATATATATATATATATATATATATATATATATATATATATATATATATATATATATATATATATATATATATATATATATATATATATATATATATATATATATATATATATATATATATATATATATATATATATATATATATATATATATATATATATATATATATATATATATATATATATATATATATATATATATATATATATATATATATATATATATATATATATATATATATATATATATATATATATATATATATATATATATATATATATATATATATATATATATATATATATATATATATATATATATATATATATATATATATATATATATATATATATATATATATATATATATATATATATATATATATATATATATATATATATATATATATATATATATATATATATATATATATATATATATATATATATATATATATATATATATATATATATATATATATATATATATATATATATATATATATATATATATATATATATATATATATATATATATATATATATATATATATATATATATATATATATATATATATATATATCAGCAAGAGCAAAATGGAAATGAAATTGGCACCCACGAGTGTGCACTTGCGAACCCTTGTGTAAATAGTGTATGAGTACTAAAAATAGAAATATAAATAGTGGTCGGGTACTTCTGGGACTACCCTCGCACTCTGCAGAAATTTGTTATTTATGTATAAATTTAATATAATTTTAGGCGAAATTAAGATTTAAACAAAGTTTGACACCATCCTCATTTTCGCGAATGTTATTCATTGCAATGAGGAGGTTAAATTAACCATTCACAGAGAAAATTGTGAACGAGGTAGATGTTCAGAAGATTCTCTGTGAAAACGAATATTTAACAGCATCAAATAGCAAGGACATAAACTTCATAAGAAGTTTCTTTAAGCAGCATACGATTGCTATTTAGGCCTATGTTGAAAATTTGCAAAATGAAGACCCTTCCCAGCAAGCTTTGCTCAAATGGGCTGTATAAAAGTGACATATTTTATTATCTAAAAGTTTCCGTTTAGCCTTACAAGGCATTAGAAGGTTAGATGGGACCTTCCTCTGTACTATAAAATATATCTCATCGAAATATATCTGGACAATTTTTTACAAAACAAAAATGTGCTGGATGATAATTTCTCCAAATTTCCAAAAATTATATCTAGTAAATCGTTAGCAGTCAGTCATATGGACTAATACAGGCTGCTAAGTGGGACCTTTGTCTATGCTCGAGGATATATTTGAATTAAATAATTCTGGCCATTTTTTTGTAAAACGAAAGTGTGCTGGATAATATTTTCTCCAAAATTCATGCCAAAATTCAAAAAATCATATCTAGTAAATCGTTAGTAGTCAGTCATAAGAATGAATACAGGGTGTTAGATGGGACCTTCCTCTGTACTATAAAATATATCTCATCGAAATATATCTGGACAATTTTTTACAAAACGAAAATGTGCTGGATGATAATTTCTCCAAATTTCCAAAAATTATATCTAGTAAATCGTTAACAGTCAGTCATATGGACTAATACAGGATGTTAATTGGGACCTCCGTCTATGTTCAAAGGAATATTTTAGTTAAACATCTCTTAACAACTTTTTGTAGAACGAATGTGTGCTGGATGATAATTTTTCCATGTATTCGCAATAATATACGCAGCTATACGATCTAAGAGAACATATGTATGCAAAGGTGTCAATAGAAATCTATACTGGATTTGTGTCTAAGATTATACCATTTCAACTTTAAAAATAATATTTCTCCCAAATGTGGCAACCCATTTACTCTCTAAATTGTGTCTTAGATAGTTTTTTCCTAAAAAGTGTACTATGAAAAAGTGTGCTAACTTCACACTAGTTATTTGCGGCGACATCTCCTTTTCGGTGCGGCATGATAGTCGCTGACCCCTTTTTTTCCTCTGCTACTTTTTTCTTTTAAACGAATTCACGGATTTGCGCTGGAAAAGGCGCGTCCCATTTTCCCTGAGCCAGCCGGCAGATAGAGCAGAGGAAGTCCAAAGCAATCCAGAGCCTGTTTTAAACTGGAATTCGTAACAGAAATGGCGCCCAACGTGGGGTCACACCCCCATAATCGACTTAAAAGCGTGGATTCACTAACAATATACTATTTTCTGAAGTAGCAATATTTATATAACTTTTCTCATACCTAACCTTAAACACCAGTTTTAGCTTGCGGATTGCGGTATATTGAATAGTTTTGATTGCGGACCGACTGTGCAAATAGATTTGTTGTTGTCCTTCTTGCGTGATGATATAAAAACAAAAACTTGAGATATTTTCTAACTGAATCAGGTATTTGATTAATTACTCGTTCGTTTCTATTATCACTTTCAGGAGATTATTCTATCTCTTAGTATCGATTAGCTAATGGTAACTTTGATTTTCTAATTGGACTTCTTCGGTTAGTACACGTTAGATTTTAGCGATCGACGTTCCGATCCATTTGTCCTAATATATTGTTGCAACGAAAATGTATGTTAATTGTTAGCTTATAAACTAGTTTTTTTTATTAGTTTTCTTATTAAAAATTTATTTGATACTGATATCTTCCATTTCCCATTCTTTTGCCTGAAAGGTAACGAATTGGCTTGGCCAATGAAAATGAAACATTTTTTTTTGAAGTTGAGAAGAGACGATGAGTGGGCGTGGATATGAGTTTTAGCGAAATTTTGCTTATCTGTAAGTCCTTAAATCGATAAAAAAGTGACTTAATAACTTTATAGACTGTCTTATTTGCTTTTATACATAAAAGAAACAACATTAAAACATTAAATATTACCAAACCGAAAAATTTTTTTCTTAATCAGTAATTAAACTGAAAATTATCATAATTTCACATATACATTTTCTGATTCGACGACCATAGTTATAAACGAAGATATTGAATTAAATTTTTTATTGTTTTCCTCGCGCATACACACCCTAATTAAAATGTTGGTCAGGCACAGCAATGAAAACTTGGTAGACGTATATGCTAGTATAGATGAAGTTACGTGCACAATATGCAACGAAATTGTTCGACGACTAGATGATGTGGTAGAAACACCCTGTAAACACAGATTTCATAAGCTATGTATACAGAGGTGGTTAGCTGAGAACGAATCTTGTCCAGTTTGTCGGGGATTGTGCACCGAAAGTGAATTGATAGCATGTCCTAACACACAGCATATCTCCGACAGCAACTCTGTGGCGAGTTCCAATATTTCGAATGCATCTAGGTAGACGGCCTCACACTAGACAGTACACCCAAGCTAATAGGGCAGAGGTAAATTCTTCACAGTTGTTGTTTCCTCCCACTACAACGAATACGCCCATACCAACCAGACCTCAAATGGAATGTGTTTCTTAACTCGAAGATCGGTTTACAGAAAACCAAGTGCGTCAAATGATAAATCAATCAATGCACGTCTTTCGTATAGAAATAACATCCGCTGTTTCCGGAGAGTTGCAGGCTTTATTTTAAAACCTGAATATAGGGGCTAACGCCAGATCTAGCCAAGTAAATGGGCAGCCTAACTTGCCACATGTATATAATACACCAAGGCGGCAAGACTTTCGTCAATCGCAACATAACGTTTCGTCTAGGAACTTATCAGTTAGCAATTCGATAAATAATGAAAAAAATTTCCAATATCATAACTAATTGTAAATTAAAATTTACAGGTTCTCCAGGAGATATTTCGGTTGAAGATTTTATCTATAGAATAGATTCTCTCCCGGCTCAATGCTTAAATAGTAATTTCGATTCACTTTGTCAAAATGCCCATCTTCTATTCGATGGTAATGCCCAATCGCTATAGAAGATATAGCTGCGGTATTGGCGGTACCACAGGCAAGTCGACCATTTAGACTGGCGTGAACTTTGCGAATCTCTGCGAAGAAAATATAATGATAACCAATCCGACTTCGATATTAAAGAAAACGTACGAAGAAGAAAACAGAGACAAACTGAAAGTTTTGACCAATTTTTAGACGTCGTTTTGGCCATGACTTATAAATTGAGGATCCCCATGTCCGACCATGAATTGATCGAGACAATACTTCGTAATTTAAAACCAGAACTACGTCATGAGCTTTTGCACGTTCATATTGATAGTGTCTCTGCATTGCGTCGCGAGTGTCATAAGCACGAGCATTTCTTTTCGGGCTATGCGTACAATCAACAACCACGCGCTTTTCCGTCAAGACGAAATATTTCTGAAGTCGTGGATGAGATTGTGAGCGATGAAGAAGTTGTTTTAAGTGATCCGACCCTTTGTGAAATTTCTGCGAATTCCGAGAAACTAAAATGTTGGAATTGCGATGCTATTGGTCATAAGTACCAAGATTGCATTATTCAACCCAGAAGAATCTTCTGCTACGATTGCGGCGCACTAGATAAATATAAGCCAAAGTGTTCTTTCTGTAATTCCGCTTCGAGAAACTTGAAAGTGGGTATTCGGCGAACAAATCACGGATACCCTCAAAATCAACCTCGCCACTAATCTTACAAGATACGGCAGCTGTCAGTCTTGCGACTACTATTTCTAACATTGAAAATTCATCAAGCGAAATTAGATTTAGACCCCTAAAGCCGTATCATGACCCCTTAAAAGAATATATTCAAAGAAAATCGAAACTATACTCAGAAAATTTAAGGTGTAAAAGTCAAAGGTCAACATGTCGTATACGTGAATATTGGTCAAATCTGAAACGTTTGCGAAAGTTGGTTATTTCGTCTCTTAAGCATGGAAATAATGACATTCGTCCATATGCTCAGATTATTATTAATCATAAACCTTATGTAGCGCTATTAGATAGTGGTGCAAACACCAGTGTTATTGGGGGTGAATTAGCGCGCTCGATTTTAGATTCGAAAGAAACTTTGCGAAAAGTCTGCGGTAATATTAGAACAGCCGATGGTAGTAGACAAGCTATTAGGGGAGTTTTCTCCACTAATGTTGAATATAACCATTACGCAAAATGTGATCTGTGGTATGGATTTTTGGGAAAATTTTGGCATTTCACTAGCACACAAAAATATCATTGGCGAAAAGTGAAAGAAGATTCGAGTATGCATATGTGTGAATTGACTCAGAGTCAACAACAGCAGCTAAATGCCATCAGAAATTCGTTTCCTTCTTCTGAATTAGAAGGGCTAGGAAGAACTCCTCTTCTTGAACACGTAATTGATACTGGTGACGCTAAACCGATTAAACAGCGTTATTATCCGTTATCCCCGGCAATGGAAAAGTTACTATGCACGGAGATAGACCGAATGATAGACTTAGGTGTTATAGAGGAAGCTCCGTATTCGGCGTGGTCTTCACCTGCAGTTTTAATTGTAAAGCCCGGCAAGGTCAGTTTTGTCTTGATTCACGCAAGCTTAATGACGTCACAGTAAAAGACGCATACCCACATCCCAACATTAACGGTTTATTGAGTCGATTACGGCCTGTTCATTATATTTCGAAGGTAGATCTTAAAGATGCCTTTTGGCAAATTAATTTAGAAGATCGATCTCGAGAAAAAAACGCATTTGCAGTACCCAACCGGCCGTTGTACCAATTTACGAGAATGCCGTTTGGCTTATGCAATGCGCCACAGACGATGTGCAGGCTAATGGATCGAGTAATTCCGTACCATCTAAAAACCCATGTCTTTGTTTATTTAGACGATTTGCTTATTGTTTCAACCACATTTGAAGAGCATTTAGTGCTCAACCACATTTGAAGAGCATTTAGTGCACCTCTCTGAAGTCGCTTCGCAGCTGCGCAAAGCCGGACTTACAATCAATATCAAAAAGAGTCATTTTTGCCTGAATCAAATTAATTATTTAGGTTATGTAGTAGGAAACGGTGCTTTACAAGTAGATCCAGAAAAAGTAAAAGCGATAAAGGATTACCCTGTTCCGAAGTCCATTAGACAATTACGACAATTTTTAGGCATGTCTGGATGGTACCGAAGATTCATACCTGACTACGCTACTATTACATTTCATCTAACAGAATTGCTTTCTAAGAAAAAACCACTAACTTGGAATCCCAAGGCCCAGGAATCTTTTCGTGAGATTAAAGAGAAGTTAACCTCGGCTCCATGTCTTATTCATCCTAATTATGAAAAACCTTTCATAGTGCAATGTGATGCCAGCACGGTAGGTGTAGGAGCGCTCTTGGCGCAAGTTGACGAAGAAGGAAATGAAAAGCCCATAGCGAATATGTCACAAAAATTAAATAAAGCTCAACGAAATTATTCAGTGACTGAATTGGAATGTCTTGCGGTCATACTCGCGGTAAAGAAATTTAGGATGTACATTGAAGGCCATGAGTTCAAAATTATTACTGACCATGCTAGTTTGCGATGGCTTCTGCGTCAAAAGGAACTAACTGGCAGACTAGCTAGATGGGCATTTAAGTTGCAAGGTTATAATTTTTCGATAGAACATCGTAAAGGCTCGCGTGGTCCCGAAATGTGGTCGCGGACGCTTTATCTAGAGCTTTTGCCGAAGATGGGGCTGTTAGTGCTATGGACTTAGAAGTAATGCCTGAAATAGATTTGAATACTCCTGCTTTTCAATCCGAAGAATATATACGATTTAAAGAACAGGTTGAGTCTGCGAAATTGCCTGATTTTCAGGTAGTCGACAATTATTTATACCACCGTAGAGGAGGTTGACGATGCAACCTGGAAGCTGTACGTGCCGAACGAACTACGACCTAGTTGTATTCACGCCGCTCATGACCAACCGTCATCAGCTCATGCAGGTATAGGAAAAACAATAGAAAAACTGCGTCGAAGTTTCTTTTGGCCAAATATGATAGTTGATGTTCGCGAATATATAAGGTCGTGCGAACTATGTAAAACGTCTAAAACCCCGAATAAAATCTTGCGCCCTCCCATGGGACAAAGGGTTGATACCGTCAGACCGTTTCAGAGGTTATATTTAGATTTAATTGGTCCATTTCCACGATCGAAACGCGGCAATATTGGAATTCTGATTATTTTAGACCATTTTTACAAATTTACGTTTCTTAAGCCGTTGTCCAAATTCGCCTCAAGTTTAATAATTGACTATTTAAAGATTAATGTATTTGACTGTTGCGGAGTACCCGAATCGATCGTAACGGATAATAGTTCACAGCTCAAGAGTCTCGAATTTGAGAAATTTCTATCCAAATTTGGTGTGGAACATGTCTGCACTGCATTGTATTCGCCACAGTCAAACGCATCGGAACGCGTAAGCAGATCGATCAATGAAGCCTTCAGATCTTATATACGAAAAGATCAACGTGAATGGGATTGTTATATAAGTAGCATAAATTGTTCGCTCCGAAATAGCATACATCAGTCGTTAGGCTTCACACCTTATTATGTAGTATTTGGACAGCATATGCTAACACACGGAAAAAATTATACCCTTTTACGAAATTTGAAATTGTTAGAAGATAATACAACAAGGCTTGAGAGACCGGATCAGTATTGCAGTATAAGGTCTGAGATAAAATCAAATTTGGAAAAGGCCTATAATAAAAGTGCGAAAACTTATAATCTTAGATCGACTAGTAGGAAGTTCAGTTTGGGACAGTTAGTAACCGCCGCAATTTTGCACAAAGTAGCAAGATAAAACACTTTAACGCCAAGCTAGCACCAACGGGAATCAAAGCAAAGATTATTAAAAAGCTTGGAAATTGCTATTATAAACTGGAAGACGTAGAAAGCTCGCATATAGGTACTTATCATGTAAAGGACATTTGGTAAAAAAATTATAAGTTGCCCTACAGATTCTATTGCAAACATTTTGTTTGAATAGTATCTGCTATGTAATGATGACGTACGCAGAATTTCTTCCAAATCTATTATTATTTATCTATTATTTTTCTATCCAAAATCCATTTTTCTATCTTTTCCAAATCTATTATTATTTATCTATTATTAAATCTATTGTTATTTTCTTTCAAATACTTTTTACTGGCACGTGTACTGAAAATTTCGCCATGCCGGTCTTAATATTTTGGTTTTACTCTACTTGTTTATGTTCAGCAAAACAAAATTTGTTTGATATATAATTTAAGTACCACTAGGGAACATTCGATAATCCCGTAATCTGGCGTGACAATTTAAGTACATAGCCACATATGTATAAAGTTAGGCGATCATAGTTGATCTTGAAGAGGAGAGGTAAAATATATTCGGGTCAGAAAGGTTCAGCAAAAAGTCTCGCGCGGTTGTTGATGTGCGCAAAGAAAATGAACTTAAACCAAAGTTTAAGTCAAAGTTATTAACTTTAACCAAAGAACACCTTTCCGAGAAAGAAAAAATTGTTCTTCTCTTGCCTAAAAAAAGATATGCAGTAATTATTTAAATTAAATACTTTTGAGAAAAATTTATAAGTGATAGAAAAAAAGGAGGAAATATGTTATGAAAACGAAACAACTTAATAGAAAACACGACAAAAAAACCCTTTATTGGAAAACGAATGGTCGCCGAATATAAATTATTGGAAGAAAGAACAGATACATTCCGTCAAAAAAGGAAAAATTTACAAATTTACAAAATTTATAGCATGTTAAACATGGAAAAATTAATAATGGTAAAACAAACAGAAGTTATAACAACAACAATATAAATTGATAACAACAACCAGTAAAATGATAGCAAGAACAACAGAGCGATATCAACAACAACAACCAAAAGTTATAACAGAAACGGCAGAGACAAATAAAGGAGAGTTTTAGCAGCACGGCAACAACAACAGCAGAAATTTTTTCGTGTTTCTATTGATAATGATTATTTTATATATTTATACATGACATATAACAGATCATATATATTGAGTTAGTTTTTGAGTTAGTTGTTGAGTTAATTTCTGGGAAATTCTCTCTAAATTTTTTTCCCATTCCCATACTTTTTTTGTCAATTCCAAAGTGATTCTGGTTTTGAGTACATAGGATAGAGAGTAAGAGAGAAAATTTCGATATGGACTTATTTTTCGATTTCGAACACGAAGGTGGCGCCTTCTAAGGAGTTCGACGAAACTGGTAAGCTTTTACAAAAACTTTATTTAAGTTCCCTATCTTTATAAATTTACTTTTCTAAAATATCAATTTAAATAAAATTGTAGAATTTCTTTCTCTCTTTAACCTACGTTATAGTTCAAAGGGGATCAAAATTAGAAAATAAAAAAAGGAAATTATATCAGAAATTATATCAGATTTATATGATAGATAAAATTTTTCTTCTCTAATAGACATTTTTTTTTATACTACTTTACCAAATACGTAACGAAGAGAAAGAGGAAATGTTTAAAAATTTGCATACGAATTAATACAGATATAAAGAAACCTTAAAAGAATTTAATAAAAAAAAGACAAAAATTGAATATAAAACAATTATTATTCCAAAAATTACAATTATATTTTAATTATACTAATTTGAATTATATTAAAATCAAACCTGACTGGCACTCTGAATACGAAACTACCAAATTTCCTACCTAAATAAATGAACTGATAAATCTTAATAAACACGTTTCTTTTTATGAATAATTGAATCAAATCAGATAAGGCATGGTAAGCATTCCTTAATTCTCGGTTAACCCGTTACTCATCCGTTTCTCTCGGCCTCTTGTTATTTGCAGACCGATGTTAAGTTAGCACATTTTTTGAGAACACTTTTTGGAGACTATTAAAAATAGAGTTACCAACCCATCGGTGAAGGCTCTTGATTCAACTATTGGATTATGTCTCTGCTAACTTTTTCATATAGACGTTCTCATTCACTGTTTCCTTGCTTACACAAGAGATGGAGCCTACGCATGAAATGTGTAGTCATTTATACCCTACTTGTGATTATTTCACTAGAAGGTACGCTACTTAACGTTAATAAAAGAAATTCAACGACCGCCTTTCAGAACTATTTCATACAGACTGATTCTTTATTTTATCTTTTTATATTACATAAGCGAGAGTGAGATGACTATACATGTGTGTGAATGTCAAATAAAAGAACGACAATAATTCCCTACAGTACCCTCCTCCAATTTATGAAATTTTTTAGTTTATATAAAAAAAGTAAAAATTTGATAAATGATTAAAATAAAATGATATTAAAATCTTATAATATATAGGTTTCATTTAAAGTGAACAATCTTTTTATTAGTTTGAGTTACTTTTGAGTATGTCTTGAGTGGACAAAAGGTTGTCGTAGTAGAGTTGAGATCAGTAGATTTGGTGGCGTAGTTGTGCTCAGCAGTCGTTGACCCTGATTCGCTCGATGTAGCTTCTCTGGAATCTTTTTCTTGATATTCGTTATCGAGCCACACTCTTTCTAAATGCGCCGGCTTAAGTCTTTCTATTGAAACATTTGTTGCTTTACCATTGATTAAAATTTTGAAGACACGGTCAGAAGGACGATCTAAAACTTCGAAGGGTCCTTTGTAGGGTCTTTCCAAAGATGTTGTTTGTTCGTTTCGAAGAAATACGTGACTGCATGAAGCTAACTCTTTGTAACAAAAAGGCTTTTTCTTGTAGTTATGTAGAACTGGAACTGGTTTTAGTTCTTTTATGTACTTTCTAAATTCGTCTAAAAAATGGAAACTATTTGGTGCGTATTCGTCTGAATTAAAGAATTCTCCGGGAGTTCGAACTGTTGTACCGTATAAATATTCTGCTGGCGATAAGTTAAGTCCTTCTCGAATACATGTTCGAAGACCAAGTAGCACTGTCGGTAGTGTTTCCGTCCAAGTGAACTTAGAGTTATGGCACATTACTTAGAGTTATGGCAAAGAGCGATGCCATCGTTCGATAAGGCCGTTGGAAGCTGGATGGTACGCCGTCGTGCGAAGTCGTTGGCATCCAGATAATTTGATTAATGCAGAAAATAAGGATGATTCAAATTGGTTGCCTTGATCTGTTGTGATTAGTTTCGGTGAACCATATCTGCATATCCAACAAGCCTAAAATGTTTTAGCCACGGTGTTTGCAGTTTGATCCTTGATGGGAATTGCTTCTGGCCACCTGGAAAAACGGCCAATAAATGTAACACAATACCTGTATCCGTGACTTTCTGGAAGAGGTCCTATCAGGTCAATGTGTACGTGGTCAAAACGGCCGTCTGGTGGCAGAATTTTATTAGGTGTTTTGTGTACATGGCAGCTGACTTTTGATTGTTGACAATCGAGCCATAAACGTGCCATCTGTGGAATTTCGCGTTTCATGTTCGGCCAGAAAAAACGTTGCTGAATGATGCGAATGTAGATTTACCGCTAGGATGGGAAAGGCGATGAAATGTATCGAAAATTATTTGCCGTAGAGTTGATGGAATATAAGGACGTCCGAATGAAGTAGATGTTTCCAGAGTTATTGGTAACTTTTCTGTACCCCAAAACATCTGCGAAAACTTGCATGACGTGGACGTTGACTTAAGTAATTCTTCGAGCTCGTGATCAACCTCTTGTTGTTTCGCTAGATCGGAGAAATCAAAGGCTGTAGGCATGTGAAAAGCGTCAATTCGTGATAGGGCATCTGAGACTGGGTTTTCTGTGCCTGAAACGTGAATTATGTTTGTTGAGAACTCCGAAATGAACTCAAGTTGTCGCTGTTGGCGAGGTGATGCTTTGCCAGCGCGCTGCTTGAAGGCGAAGATTATGGGTTTGTGGTCAGTATGAATTGAAAAGTTACAACCTTCGAGTAAATATCGAAAATGCTTAATGCTTTCATAAATGGATGTAAGCTCTCTATCGTAAGTACAATAGCGTGTTTGAGCTGGAGAAAGTCTCCTTGAAAAAAATGCGAGTGGTTTCCACGGTGAATCGTTAATTCGTTGTTCTATTACTGCGCCCATTGCTGTGTCTGAAGCGTCTGTGACCAATCGTAATTCTGCTTCCGGAGCCGGGTGTGCGAGTAAAGCTGCATTTTCTAAGTCGTTCTTACATTTTTGAAAAGTGTTTTCTGCGTCCGTATTCCATTTGATTGGAGTTTTGTTGTTTTTTTAGTATTGATGAGGAATTTGTTGAGTGGTGCTTGCGTTGAAGCGGCTTTGGGTAAACTTCGACGATAAAAGTTCAACAGTCCCAAAAATCGATGTAATTCTGCTACTGTTGAAGGCTTTGGATAATCACGAATGATTTGTACCTTTTCAGTAAGTGGTGAGATTCCTTCGCAGCATACTTGATACCCCAAAAAATTTACTTTCGGTGATCCGAAAACGCATTTGGGCAAGTTTAATTTTAAATCATTCTTGTCGAGAATTTCAAATACGATTTCTAGATGTTTCTTATGTTCCTCCTTAGATGAGGATGCAATAAGTACATCGTCGATATATGTTTTAACAAATGGAATACCTCGGAAAATATCGTCGAGATACCGTTGAAATGTTTGCGCGGCTCCTTTAAGCCCAAATTGCAAAACCAGACACTCAAAAAGTCCGAAAGGCGTTGTAAGGGCCGTCTTGGGAATGTCTTCCTCTGCAACAGTAAACTGCTGATATGCTCTGGCTAGATCCAGTTTGGTGAAGATTACTTTTCCTGCAAGATTGTTTACGAAATCTTGTACATGTGGAATGGAATATCTGTCAGGGGTGGTGACGGAATTTAAACGTCTGTAGTCGCCGCATACACGCCATTCGCCCGACTTCTTTTTAACAAGATGAATAGGACTGGCCAAAGGGCTGTTGGATGGGCGTATCCAACCAAGTTTCATCAAATATTCAAATTCCTTTTTTGCCGCCTTGAACTTTTCCGGATTTAATCTGCGTGGTCTTTAAAAAACCGGAGGCCCAGTGGTTGGAATATAATGTTGTACGTTTCGTCTCGTTGTGGTATTCATGTCAGTTAATGTAGTTAACTTAGGAAATCTGTTGAGAATTGCGACAAATTCGTTATTCGTTTCTTTAATTTCGTGATACTATCTATAAGGACCTGTCCTTTTAAATCGACTACTAGTCCGTAGTATGAAAGTAAATCGGCACCTATTATTGCATGAGGTACGTTGCATGAGGTACGTACGACCAGCAGTGCAAAATGTCCATTGAATAGGACGTCTGTTAGTGAGTGTTAGTAAGTTTGTCGGTAATAACCAGGCGGTTTGGAAGTTTGCGTGGACCATCATGCACCACCTTAACGCAGGATGGCCGCTCTAGTTTTCCTGTTTGTTGTTGGATTTTGTTTCCATGAGACAAGGCGGTATACACTTTTTTGCTCTGCTTCCAAATTAATTGTGAAAAAAACATATAGCTGGGTTAAAACCAGTCGATTTTTGCGTGTCAGCCTCTTGATATCTATTGTTAATTTTGCTTCTGGATCTGGAGCGAACATGACGATCTTGAAACTTCTTCACTGTTACCGTAAGCTTTTCAACTTTTTCGTTAAGTGTAGCTATGTCTGCACTTAATTTTTCGTATGAGGGTGAAGCTGTGTTTTTATGATTGCTTTTAATTTCAAAAATATTTGACGAAGGCTGGTTCTCCATTATTTTATCGGCTATCAGTGCCAAGCTGTCGATATCATCGGACGGACTAACTGCTAAAATTGCTCGAACGCAGTCGGGTAGATGTTCTAAAAACAATGATTTGAGTACCGTGTTATTGCAGCTACCAGAGGCGGCGTTCCTTAGAACCATTAAAAATTGTGTTGGTTTACGATTTCCAAGCATTTGTCCTTTAAAAAGCTTTCGCAATTTCGCTTCCTCTGAAGTAGAGAATGCTTGTATGACTCTTTCTCTGAGTATTAAATATTTGATTTTTCCGGCAGGAACAATTTCTTTATTGATGCTTGTTGCGAAAGGTCCCACCTCCGGGGGTGCGAAACCAAACACGTAGTGGAATTTGGTGGTATCACTCATAATACCATTTACATAAAATATTGATTCTAGTCTTTCAAACCACGTTTCAGGGTTTTCCGGACTGAATTCTGGTAGCTTATGTATTCGCACGGTCATGGCTGCTGGCTCTGCTTGATATGGCGTCGTTTCGGCATCATCGGAATGCTGTTCGCTGGTCGCCATTTTGTGAATTCGCGAAAAAATGTATGTATACTATATACGCAGTTGTGCGATTTGATTGCAAATAAATTTTGATTTGTAGAGCGCCGCGACTTGATAAGTATTACGTGTGGTTTTTGTTTTTTATTAATTGAATTAATTAGGATCACGTCGGGGTCACCAATGTAGTCATTTATACCATACTTGTGATTATTTCACTAGAAGGTACGCTACTTAACGTTAATAAAAGAAATTCAACGACCGCCTTTCAGAACTATTTCATACAGACTGATTCTTTATTTTATCTTGTTATATTACATAAGCGAGAGTGAGATGACTATACATGTGTGTGAATGTCAAATGAAAGAATGACAATAATTCCCTACAAATGTGTAGGGAATTATTGTCATTCTTTCATTTGACATTCACACACATGTATAGTCATCTCACTCTCGCTTATGTAATATAACAAGATAAAATAAAGAATCAGTCTGTATGAAATAGTTCTGAAAGGCGGTCGTTGAATTTCTTTTATTAACGTTAAGTAGCGTACCTTCTAGTGAAATAATCACAAGTATGGTATAAATGACTACATTGGTGACCCCGACGTGATCCTAATTAATTCAATTAATAAAAAACAAAAACCACACGTAATACTTATCAAGTCGCGGCGCTCTACAAATCAAAATTTATTTGCAATCAAATCGCACAACTGCGTATATAGTATACATACATTTTTTCGCGAATTCACAAAATGGCGACCAGCGAACAGCATTCCGATGATGCCGAAACGACGCCATATCAAGCAGAGCCAGCAGCCATGACCGTGCGAATACATAAGCTACCAGAATTCAGTCCGGAAAACCCTGAAACGTGGTTTGAAAGACTAGAATCAATATTTTATGTAAATGGTATTATGAGTGATACCACCAAATTCCACTACGTGTTTGGTTTCGCACCCCCGGAGGTGGGACCTTTCGCAACAAGCATCAATAAAGAAATTGTTCCTGCCGGAAAAATCAAATATTTAATACTCAGAGAAAGAGTCATACAAGCATTCTCTACTTCAGAGGAAGCGAAATTGCGAAAGCTTTTTAAAGGACAAATGCTTGGAAATCGTAAACCAACACAATTTTTAATGGTTCTAAGGAACGCCGCCTCTGGTAGCTGCAATAACACGGTACTCAAATCATTGTTTTTAGAACATCTACCCGACTGCGTTCGAGCAATTTTAGCAGTTAGTCCGTCCGATGATATCGACAGCTTGGCACTGATAGCCGATAAAATAATGGAGAACCAGCCTTCGTCAAATATTTTTGAAATTAAAAGCAATCATAAAAACACAGCTTCACCCTCATACGAAAAATTAAGTGCAGACATAGCTACACTTAACGAAAAAGTTGAAAAGCTTACGGTAACAGTGAAGAAGTTTCAAGATCGTCATGTTCGCTCCAGATCCAGAAGCAAAATTAACAATAGATATCAAGAGGCTGACACGCAAAAATCGACTGGTTTTAACCCAGCTATATGTTTTTTTCACAATTAATTTGGAAGCAGAGCAAAAAAGTGTATACCGCCTTGTCTCATGGAAACAAAATCCAACAACAAACAGGAAAACTAGAGCGGCCATCCTGCGTTAAGGTGGTGCATGATGGTCCACGCAAACTTCCAAACCGCCTGGTTATTACCGACAAACTTACTAACACTTACTAACAGACGTCCTATTCAATGGACATTTTGCACTGCTGGTCGTACGTACCTCATGCAACGTACCTCATGCAATAATAGGTGCCGATTTACTTTCATACTACGGACTAGTAGTCGATTTAAAAGGACAGGTCCTTATAGATAGTATCACGAAATTAAAGAAACGAATAACGAATTTGTCGCAATTCTCAACAGATTTCCTAAGTTAACTACATTAACTGACATGAATACCACAACGAGACGAAACGTACAACATTATATTCCAACCACTGGGCCTCCGGTTTTTTAAAGACCACGCAGATTAAATCCGGAAAAGTTCAAGGCGGCAAAAAAGGAATTTGAATATTTGATGAAACTTGGTTGGATACGCCCATCCAACAGCCCTTTGGCCAGTCCTATTCATCTTGTTAAAAAGAAGTCGGGCGAATGGCGTGTATGCGGCGACTACAGACGTTTAAATTCCGTCACCACCCCTGACAGATATTCCATTCCACATGTACAAGATTTCGTAAACAATCTTGCAGGAAAAGTAATCTTCACCAAACTGGATCTAGCCAGAGCATATCAGCAGTTTACTGTTGCAGAGGAAGACATTCCCAAGACGGCCCTTACAACGCCTTTCGGACTTTTTGAGTGTCTGGTTTTGCAATTTGGGCTTAAAGGAGCCGCGCAAACATTTCAACGGTATCTCGACGATATTTTCCGAGGTATTCCATTTGTTAAAACATATATCGACGATGTACTTATTGCATCCTCATCTAAGGAGGAACATAAGAAACATCTAGAAATCGTATTTGAAATTCTCGACAAGAATGATTTAAAATTAAACTTGCCCAAATGCGTTTTCGGATCACCGAAAGTAAATTTTTTGGGGTATCAAGTATGCTGCGAAGGAATCTCACCACTTACTGAAAAGGTACAAATCATTCGTGATTATCCAAAGCCTTCAACAGTAGCAGAATTACATCGATTTTTGGGACTGTTGAACTTTTATCGTCGAAGTTTACCCAAAGCCGCTTCAACGCAAGCACCACTCAACAAATTCCTCATCAATACTAAAAAAACAACAAAACTCCAATCAAATGGAATACGGACGCAGAAAACACTTTTCAAAAATGTAAGAACGACTTAGAAAATGCAGCTTTACTCGCACACCCGGCTCCGGAAGCAGAATTACGATTGGTCACAGACGCTTCAGACACAGCAATGGGCGCAGTAATAGAACAACGAATTAACGATTCACCGTGGAAACCACTCGCATTTTTTTCAAGGAGACTTTCTCCAGCTCAAACACGCTATTGTACTTACGATAGAGAGCTTACATCCATTTATGAAAGCATTAAGCATTTTCGATATTTACTCGAAGGTTGTAACTTTTCAATTCATACTGACCACAAACCCATAATCTTCGCCTTCAAGCAGCGCGCTGGCAAAGCATCACCTCGCCAACAGCGACAACTTGAGTTCATTTCGGAGTTCTCAACAAACATAATTCACGTTTCAGGCACAGAAAACCCAGTCTCAGATGCCCTATCACGAATTGACGCTTTTCACATGCCTACAGCCTTTGATTTCTCCGATCTAGCGAAACAACAAGAGGTTGATCACGAGCTCGAAGAATTACTTAAGTCAACGTCCACGTCATGCAAGTTTTCGCAGATGTTTTGGGGTACAGAAAAGTTACCAATAACTCTGGAAACATCTACTTCATTCGGACGTCCTTATATTCCATCAACTCTACGGCAAATAATTTTCGATACATTTCATCGCCTTTCCCATCCTAGCGGTAAATCTACATTCGCATCATTCAGCAACGTTTTTTCTGGCCGAACATGAAACGCGAAATTCCACAGATGGCACGTTTATGGCTCGATTGTCAACAATCAAAAGTCAGCTGCCATGTACACAAAACACCTAATAAAATTCTGCCACCAGACGGCCGTTTTGACCACGTACACATTGACCTGATAGGACCTCTTCCAGAAAGTCACGGATACAGGTATTGTGTTACATTTATTGGCCGTTTTTCCAGGTGGCCAGAAGCAATTCCCATCAAGGATCAAACTGCAAACACCGTGGCTAAAACATTTTAGGCTTGTTGGATATGCAGATATGGTTCACCGAAACTAATCACAACAGATCAAGGCAACCAATTTGAATCATCCTTATTTTCTGCATTAATCAAATTAACTGGATGCCAACGACTTCGCACGACGGCGTACCATCCAGCTTCCAACGGCCTTATCGAACGATGGCATCGCTCTTTGCCATAACTCTAAGTAATGTGCCATAACTCTAAGTTCACTTGGACGGAAACACTACCGACAGTGCTACTTGGTCTTCGAACATGTATTCGAGAAGGACTTAACTTATCGCCAGCAGAATATTTATATGGTACAACAGTTCGAGCTCCCGGAGAATTCTTTAATTCAGACGAATACGCACCAAATAGTTTCCATTTTTTAGACGAATTTAGAGAGTACATAAAGGAACTAAAACCAGTTCCAGTTCTACATAACTACAAGAAAAAGCCTTTTTGTTACAAAGAGTTAGCTTCATGCAGTCACGTATTTCTTCGAAACGAACAAACAACATCTTTGGAAAGACCCTACAAAGGACCCTTCGAAGTTTTAGATCGTCCTTCTGACCGTGTCTTCAAAATTTTAATCAATGGTAAAGCAACAAATGTTTCAATAGAAAGACTTAAGCCCGCGCATTTAGAAAGAGTGTGGCTCGATAACGAATATCAAGAAAAAGATTCCAGAGAAGCTACATCGAGCGAATCAGGGTCAACGACTGCTGAGCACAACTACGCCACCAAATCTACTGATCTCAACTCTACTACGACAACCTTTTGTCCACTCAAGACATACTCAAAAGTAACTCAAACTAATAAAAAGATTGTTCACTTTAAATGAAACCTAAATATTATAAGATTTTAATATCATTTTATTTTTCTAATCATTTATCAAATTTTTACTTTTTTTATATAAACTAAAAAATTTCATAAATTGGAGGAGGGTACTGTAGGGAATTATTGTCATTCTTTTATTTGACATTCACACACATGTATAGTCATCTCACTCTCGCTTATGTAATATAAAAAGATAAAATAAAGAATCAGTCTGTATGAAATAGTTCTGAAAGGCGGTCGTTGAATTTCTTTTATTAACGTTAAGTAGCGTACCTTCTAGTGAAATAATCACAAGTATGGTAGAAAAGACTACAAATGGATAGTTTTCTTGAAAAATGGCTGACGCTTAGGCATATATGTTCTATCATATGGGTAAACTGAATATTTTATTGCATATACCAAGAGCGATTTTAAGATTTCTAAAATTTTTTATTTCCTCAGATGTTCTCGGATTAGATTAATATAATTAGTCATGATCCGTACGTTTTAAATGATCCAACACTCATCATATAGGTGAAAAGCTCTTGTATCCACATGCGAATATTTTGCAAACGTTACATTGTTTTATCAGGCCGATTCTGGCGCATCGTCACGAAAATTTGTGAGGATCACAAATTGAGACGAATATTGTGATTTTCAGTATTCTAGCGCAAACCTCTCACGAAAAAAGCTTTTTGAGATCGAAAAGCTCTTATGTCAAAGTTTAGTTTAGCAGGGTTGCATTATATCTGTTTTATTATATAATTGGGTGTAAAAAATAGTTTTCTAAAACAAATCGATAAAAATTCTTTAAAAGTCATTGCAATAAATATAAGCAATAATATTTATGAGATTTTTCAATTGTTTGTGCATAAAAACATTGTATCTTTTTAAGAATTTTAAGATTTTCATATTAATAATACCGACAAGAATTCAACCCTGAATATTCACACAAATGCATAATAATAACAAGTGAGTGGTGTTGTTAGATATTTTTATTGAAATTATATATATATATATATATATATATATATATATATATATATATATATATATATATATATATATATATATATATATATATATATATATATATATATATATATATATATATATATATATATATATATATATATATATATATATATATATATATATATATATATATATATATATATATATATATATATATATATATATATATATATATATATATATATATATATATATATATATATATATATATATATATATATATATATATATATATATATATATATATATATATATATATATATATATATATATATATATATATATATATATATATATATATATATATATATATATATATATATATATATATATATATATATATATATATATATATATATATATATATATATATATATATATATATATATATATATATATATATATATATATATATATATATATATATATATATATATATATATATATATATATATATATATATATATATATATATATATATATATATATATATATATATATATATATATATATATATATATATATATATATATATATATATATATATATATATATATATATATATATATATATATATATATATATATATATATATATATATATATATATATATATATATATATATATATATATATATATATATATATATATATATATATATATATATATATATATATATATATATATATATATATATATATATATATATATATATATATAT
>OZ016501.1:38951871-38972419 GCA_963966595.1 Physocephala rufipes
ATATATATATATATATATATATATATATATATATATATATATATATATATATATATATATATATATATATATATATATATATATATATATATATATATATATATATATATATATATATATATATATATATATATATATATATATATATATATATATATATATATATATATATATATATATATATATATATATATATATATATATATATATATATATATATATATATATATATATATATATATATATATATATATATATATATATATATATATATATATATATATATATATATATATATATATATATATATATATATATATATATATATATATATATATATATATATATATATATATATATATATATATATATATATATATATATATATATATATATATATATATATATATATATATATATATATATATATATATATATATATATATATATATATATATATATACTATATATATATATATATATATATATATATATATATATATATATATATATATATATATATATATATATATATATATATATATATATATATATATATATATATATATATATATATATATATATATATATATATATATATATATATATATATATATATATATATATATATATATATATATATATATATATATATATATATATATATATATATATATATATAATATATATATATATATATATATATATATATATATATATATATATATATATATATATATATATATATATATATATATATATATATATATATATATATATATATATATATATATATATATATATATATATATATATATATATATATATATATATATATATATATATATATATATATATATATATATATATATATATATATATATATATATATATATATATATATATATATATATATATATATATATATATATATATATATATATATATATATATATATATATATATATATATATATATATATATATATATATATATATATATATATATATATATATATATATATATATATATATATATATATATATATATATATATATATATATATATATATATATATATATATATATATATATATATATATATATATATATATATATATATATATATATATATATATATATATATATATATATATATATATATATATATATATATATATATATATATATATATATATATATATATATATATGGCTCATACATTAGATATGATGACCTACAAAAACTAAGATACAGGAAATCGTTCCTTCTACTATTACTACGAGGTATGTAAACTTGAATTTTGCTTAACAAATATGGACTATCCATGGCGCCTTGAAGTAAATCCAGTATAAAAGTACTGTTAAGCATTTTTCTTCGATTAACTAATGAAGGTAAGTTAATAAGCTTCAATCTGGACTCATAAGGGGGTAATCTCCGAACAGGATCCCATCGAAGATTTCGCAGGCAGAAAAGCAGAAACTGCTTTTGCACTGTTTCGATTTTTGAGATGTAGAAATTATAGTATGGACTCCAGACGGGCGAAGCATACTCCAGAGTAGGCCTTACCAGTGAGGTAAATAAAAGTTTTGTAATATAAGGATCGTTAAATTCTTTCGCCCAACGTTTTATACATCCTAGTACACTATTGGCTTTACTACACATGCGGTTTATATGCACATGAAAGCGTAATTTATGATCAAGAACCACTCCAAGATCATTAAGAGTTTCCAATATACCCAATTTCTTATTAGTAATAGCATAATTGAAAATTACAGGACAGGATCTAGAAAAAGTCACCTGGTAGCATTTCTTTAGATTCAGGTTCATGCAATTTACATTGCACCATCTACTTAATTGATCCAAATCAGATTGGAGAAGCACGGCATCCATCTCATTCTTATGCGAAAGAAATAACTTTACATCATCAGCGAACATTAATACATTCACACTTTTTAAAATTGTTGGCAAATCGTTTAAAAATACCAGAAATAATAATGGTCCCAAATGACTTCCTTGAGGAACACCAGAGGTAACAGGAAAATCATATGACTTTTCATTTTTGTAAAGTACGGTTAGAGACCGATTTTGAAGATAGGAAGCAATCCATTTAGTAAAAATTGGAGGAAATCCGAATAATTCCAATTTTAAAATAAGTAGACTATGGTTGACCACATCAAATGCCTTACTAAAGTCCATATAAATGACATCAGTTTGTAAACCTAGGTTGAAGTTACTTATTGTTCTAGAAACAAATTCCAACAGGTTTGTTGTAGTTGATTTTCCCGCTCGATATCCATGCTGAACTGGTGAGATAGAAGCATTAACTGAATATGAAATTTGATCCAAAATTATCTTCTCAAAAAGTTTAGGTAGCGCGCTAAGTTTTGCGATGCCACGATAATTCTTAATAAGTTGTCTATTTCCAGATTTATGTATTGGGTTAATAAACGAAGACTTCCATGCAAGAGGGAAATAACCAGAACGTAGAGACGAATCAAACAAGGCAGTAATGGGTAGAATCAGTTCATCGGCACAATATTTCAAAATACACGATGGAATATTGTCAGGGCCTGGATTATAAGAGCACTTAATATCCTTTAGAGCATTCAGCACTGTGGACTTTTCAACTAAAGGTTGTACCACTGAAGCCGAGGCAACATTATAGGGGTAGCTCTCCAAACAATAATTTGTAGTTGAATACGTTGATTTAAATGAGTTGATTTAAACTAGTTGATTTAAATAATATGAGCAATGTTTTAGAGGGTCTATTTTGAATGATTTAAAGTTGGTTATCCTATAAGGTGTATAAAACGGATTAGATGTTCGATATGTGTTGGGGTGTATTGCCGATATAGATCGCCCATATAATGATGTCACCACACGCGTGTCTACATTGGATCTTAATTTATATACAGATTTGTCTATTGAGTCTGAATTCCTTGATCTGTTCGCACCATAAGAGTCATCAAAGGATGACATTAGATTTTCTGGATCTCCGTTTCTGCTGTTTGTCTCGTCACTGGACATCGTCTCGTGATCCTGATACAAATTTATTGCTGGTAAAATAATTGAATTGCGCTTATTGAAAAAGGGATCGGAAGTAGGGGCAGCTGCCAAAGATAAATGCCATGCTGAACTTCGGCCTTTTTCTAATTGCTGTCGATTCTCAATAGCAGCTGATTTAGATTGTGATATATGCGGTGGAGTTGTAAGTTGCACGAAACTATGATTGGTTCCTATAAAACCTCGTTTAGATTCCAGTACATTCAAAATTGGTGGCATATAAATGTTGTCATCTCTCACTATAGTGGATATTGTAGATGTTAAGTTGTTGTTGCCACCAAAGTTGTCCGCGACAGTGTCAGTGGAGGCTGGCTTGAGTGGTGATGGGTGCGGAAGTGCTGCTCCAGCAGCAATCAATATTACTGGTTGTCTTGGAGGTTCTGGCTTAAATGCATTTGAAATGTGATGCTTGTAGCGAGCCCCATTAAAGGCATGCCTTCGATGTAATTTTATTGGAGCAGAACATATTTCTAAGTCACTTTCTTTTATACGTTTGCTATTTATTTGTGTTATCACGGGATTTACATGCGATCCTCTATTTGAACTTGAATTGCGGTCATTTTTAAAAATCCCTAATTTACTGTAGTCATCACCATCATCATTATTATCGTCATCATTACTTTCTGTAGCATCGTATTGATCATTAATAGTTTTAAGGGAAAGATTTGATATAGCATTCATAATCTGCGGACCAATCAAAGAATTGGTGAAAATGCATTCTAGCGTTTGTTGTGATTTTGACCAAAATATATGTGGAAATTTTTGTTGCCATTCGAGTATTTCAGTGCGCAGTACTGGCTCCTCTGGCAGCTCTTCTTGCGCATACAAAGCACGTTCAACTCGCTCCCAGTCGACCCGATTCTTCTTGACGGCATCGTATGCCCAAGGAATAGAACCTACTGAGCTACGATCTCGACTACTGGAGGATGGTGGCACTGAGTGCGATAATTCATACTCGTCATCATCATCATCATAATCATCGTCGTCAATGCGCATATTTGTGTGTGAATACAGAAAATCGTCGTATATATCATCACCGGAAATGTTACTATGACTGCGATTGAAGATGAAACGACTTCTTGCCATTTCGCATCCACTTCAGTGATCTATAATGAATTTATTTAGATTGGTAATTGAATTAGTTTAAAAGAGCGGCCGTTTACGAAGGAGCCAAAATAAAGAAATAGACGGATAAAAAATAACACACCTTACACTATAGAACTAGAGTTGTGTAGTTCTGGACATTTATAGTTCCTGGATATTTCTCCGATCCCGGAGATGTTTGTAATAGTTCCGACTAAACCTCTCCGAGTAGTTCCGACCTATCCATATTCAATTACAAAAGACCACAAATGAAGGCTTGATTAAGGCCTGATTAGTCGTACGTTCGCTCTTTTTCGAACACGAAACTCATATGTCAAAACTCATAAGCTATATGCAGTTCGTGTGGTTGTGAGAATTTCCCCCCGCAATATTAAAATCATTTTAATATTTGGTCACGTTTCGAAAAATCTCTCAAATTCGAACAAAGTGACAACTAAAAGTGAGTGGCCACATCAAGCTTTCACTTCAATTTATATTTACCGTGAAATGGATGACGAGAGACTTATTGAGCTTGTTAGGCTAAATGAGCTTTTATACAATAAATTTAAAGCCAGTTATAAGCTTCCTGCTGCGAAGAGGAGAGTGTGGGAGGAAATTGGAGGCTCACTAGGAACCTCGGGTATGTCTAATTTAATTTTGAATATAGTTAACTAAGCCATAAACTGTGGTTCATTAAATATAGGTGAAAATTGTAGCAAGCGCTGGTCCGTTTTAAGGGACCACTACAATAGGGAGAGGAAGCGTCTCGAAGCACCCTCGGGTAGCGGAGCCAACCATACATCAGTATGGGCGCTATACGACGCTATGTCGTTTTTGCAGCCACACATGGCTCCCCGACCGTAAGTCAGATATCGATTAAGATCTCATTTAGTTTCGGAGATATATATTTTAATTCCACACTAATCTTTATATTTCTTAAAGAGTGGTTAGTTCGAGAAATATATACCAAATGGCCAGCAACTCGCCATCATCATCGTCATCGCAATGACCATCACCAAGCAATTGTTTGGAAAGACTCTCCGTGAGCAAGATACCTAAAGAAAAGAATACTTAAAAATTCCATCTGAAAAATTATTTTTGTACTTACAAAAGAGTGATTGACAGTCGTTCTTCGGCACCTATGATTTGTAGTGGCTTTTCTAAATGGAAGCCGACCAAATTGAACAGCAAATCATAAATGGGGCGAGTCATTCTTGTGTGTATAAAAAATTGGCCTTCATCCACATTTTTTATACTCATGAAAACTTTTCTGAAGTAACCATGTCTCACTCGGTCTCTGTTTATAGGACGAACACGCCAACGCCTAATTTGCCTCGAATTCTTCCATTCATAGTAGAGTCTAATTATATTTAAGATCTCTAAATCACTTTGGTAATCCATTTACTTTTTTTTGGAATTTGCAAATGATTGTAAGAATTGTTAACAACACCAATGAGCACAGCTGCCAAAAAGTGTGAAATTTCTATGAATGCCATTAAATTTGAATGAATTATGAATTTCCCATTAAAATCCGAAGAAACGGTACATAATTATTAATAATAACTAATAATAATACTTTATTTTCTATAATTACTTATATTATTTAGTAATATTTGAGTTAAAGAAATCCAAAGAATTTTTAAAATATAAAATTCATCAAAAAAATGCCCACAAAATTCCCACTTTCGAACATGGTTCGACGAGATCGGCAACATCATAATCAATTGAACCCCCTGCAACCCGAACGATTTCGAAAAAGTAAGTAATTACGAAAACGAACGACTAATCAGGCCTTGAATTGGAGTAGCTATGTCTATCTGTCTCTCTCGCTTATTGGCATTACCTTAATAAGGAGAGAAAAAAATAGGTTATTTTTCAGAGTTGAAAAAATTCAGAAATCAACAAAGCTTTTGTAATTACATTGGTATAATTTTTGCTGGTTTATGAGTGGTTGTGGGCAGAGATAACTCTGGTTATCTCTGGTTGTGGGCGTCTCGCTGATATAAGGCAAATCTAATGATTACCCAAAATGGTGAAGTAATGCAGGTGTAACAACGGAGGTTAGTTATGAAATTAAACAGTTCCCGAGGTTAAATCGTTCCACGGAACGAAATAGTTCACTAAAAGTAAACATGTCCTCGGAACTATTTATTCGGATAGTTCCGGATAGAATTTAATAATTCCGGACCGAAACATATCCGGAGATGATTATAAATACGAATTAAGCCTATCTTTGATTTCATTTTCGAAATCCTTTCAAATCCTTAATTTAAGATTTTCCAAAAAGGTTCTATGTAATGAGATTTTTTATGAACATTATTATAAATATTTAGAGAACACCTAAAGCAATGAGTTTAATAGGTGAGCGTACACATATAATCAAGACATAAGTAATAATATTCATTTCTTAATTTATTGATAAATTACTTATTATAATTTATTATATTTACTATTTATAAAAAATTATTGTTTATAAAAATGTATTACTATAAATAATAAAAAATTATTATAGGTAATAGTGTCTTTTAATAAATGAGATAATATTATTATTAATTTCGGATCCTCTTTTTTTATTGCATATTGTTTAAGATACTAAGGGTTAAAAATAAAAACATATATTAAATGCAATATGTTGAATGTGTTAGGTTTTCATAAATGGAATAATTTTCAAGAGCATGGATAACGGTATGGAGAACCCGAATTTTTGAAGTGAAGCAATTATTTGAATTTACGCATGTTCTGATAACCGATCTTCTGAACCGATCTAACTGATCAACCGTTTCCTTGATTTTGAAGTGCTAAAGTGAATTTGAAAAATGAATATGTAAAAAATATATAAAAATACATGAAATATATCAAAAATAATACATAAAAAGAGGATTTAATACACTTTTTTCGTAATTACTGAAAACATAGTAGAGATACAAAATACATCACAAAGAATTTTTTATATACGCAGCTATGATTTAATATTTAAAGTAATTTTCTCTCGTCTGTTATGTTCAATGATATAATAAAGTTATCGCAAGTTAATGGCGATGCGAAGGAAAACCAGTGTGCTGTGGGAGCACTTCGAAAAGGCAGAAAATCGAAGAGCAAAATGTAAATATTGCTCTGGATGTATTTCTTTTTCTGCCGGTACGTTAGGAAACCTAAGCAGCTACCTAAATAGGAGGCAGCCCACAGTAAGTTTTTTCTTTTTGCAATTCACATGTTACAAAATATTTAATCAAATAAAACAGAATGAAAATTTGTTCCTTGCGCCTACCAATATAAAACCTAAATTTCGATCCATTACTGTTCTGCTTGAAAATTATAAAACACATCACAAATAGTTCCGGACATATCCGGAACAAATGTCAAATAAAAAGTTCCGGAGTAGTTAAATTAAATAAATAGTTCCATATCCATGAAACAAATGTCAAAGAAACAGTTCCGGACATGTCCCGGACAAAAGTCAAGTAAACAGTTCCGGACATGTGTCCGGAACTACTTCCGAAGAATAAAGGAATCCGTTCCCTTTCCGGAACTATTTATCCCAACTCTATATAGAACAGAGATAATGAGAGAGGAAACTCATTTCCCAAAAAAAATTGTGACAAATCAACGCCAAATTTTACACGACTGAAACTCACGTACAAGTCTTTTGCATATAGATACGTATACAATCATGTCACGATACAATCATGTCACGTATTCCATGCGAATATTTATGTAAACATTGATCGAACGTTCATATTAAATTTTCTTGTGAAACAAATTAAGGTCAACCAATATAGGATTTAAAAAGATGATTCAATTCTTTTTTTCCAAGCGACGAATGGACGTGAAGGTGAAATTGGTTAGCACTACAGAAATCAATACGAAGATCCTAAATTGAGGAAACGCATGGATCAGATAGTAATGGCAAAGTAAGAAAGTGAAATTATGGATATTTATCAAAACACTAGGATGGATAATAATTATATTCCTCAGACTGTACAACATAGCAAAAATATTGTTGGAGAGGATGAAATGAAGGTTACGCAATTGCGGATGCATATGAAACTAGAAGAGGCTATGGAGAGTATTGTGAAATCTGTTGGCGGTGACGGTGCTTTGCGTGAATGTGTTATTGCCAATCGGTTGAAGGGCATTGGCGATTGGACACCAGAATATAATTTATATAAATACTACGAGATTTTGAACTAGAAAAAAGATTTTGTATTCCTAACAATTACCCTAACAATTTTGTTTTTGTGCACTTGCGGAATGAGCAATTACTCCGAATTTAATTCGCCCAGAAAATGAAACAGGTAAGAGTAATTTTCAAGGTCATCGGAATAAATTACGTTGACGTTAATACATATTGGACATATTCCAGGATTGCTCTCTCGCTATGTTATGAATGACGCTTCTATATTTCCTTCATGTGAGAAATGGATAACGAGATCTGGACGCTTGTGCTGCTCCCGGCAGAAAACCAATTTTAATGGTACAAGCTTTACTTCTCGCCACAACTGTGTATAATAGTATACAAGGAAGTCATTAAAAAATGCATACATTAGAAAGATTTATGCATTTCCACGCCACCCAAGAGGTATGCACGTTGGCGCGTTACCGGTTCTTTATGGGTGTCCGGTTCCCCAGGCCTACTACCTATACTACCCATATACAAATACACAAGGCACACTAGTTTTACAAATTACACATTGTTAATGACATAAAACTGTATAATAATATATAAAAAGTTGAAGTAAAATTTATTAAAGTGATTGCTGTATGTTATGAATGTTAATTGAAACGTAGTTCACCAAAATAATGTCCCGAATGACATTTCATGAAAATTTTATGTAAACATTTTATAGTGTTCATTTTTTCATAAATACTAGCTCTGAAAACTTTATTGAATTATTAGAATTATTTTAATTCTAACAACAATCTACTGCATAATTATAAGAGGGATTTTTATAACTATTTGAATGTGTGATTTACTTGAACACGGCGCTATTTCGAATGAGTGCTATGTGCTGTTTATTTGAACCACAAAATCTCTGTCGTAATAAGTATTAATAGCAATTAATCCTTAATTTCATAATGTCAATATTTCGATACAATATATGGATATTCCCAATAAAGCGTTGTATTAGTGGAACATCAGGTCGTGGTGAGTAACTTGATTTTAGTTGTTATTAAAAATTACCGATAAATTCTCTCAGCAGAGCCGTTTGATCAAGCGATGGGTTGCTCCTACTTTGCGTGAATTGCGGTAACAAGCGATAAAGCAGGGACATTAAGGCTGGAAAGAAAATAAAACTTACTGGAATGGAATTATCACTCACAGTTCTTCTCATTCAGTAAGAGACTAAACGAGGACTACCAGTTGCCATTATTGCAATCCCGAGGAAATATTAAAAACGATATGCAGTGAAACTTGCACATGTGCGCACCCCCGGACAACCATCCTGTGATATTCGCAAGTCTGGCAAGTTTATTTTTATTACTTTAATTAGTATTTAATTAATTTTTTAATTAAATGGAACTAAAACAGAAAGAAATGGACAAAGAGCACTTAATAAATGCAAACATTTTATTAACATCCTTATCACGATTGAAATAATCTAATCTGAAAATAAATGGTTTAGCTAAAAACCATATTAATATACAGAAATTATCGAAGCGTTTGAAATTGCAATCCAAAAGAGGCTCAAATTGTTGTATGCAGTACCAAAAATTATGAAATTTGGTAAACTTGATAGTTGTTCGATGCATGCGCGGCAATACTAATATATTATTTTATTAATATTTTTCATAATTAACAAAAAACTCAGATATTATATATATTGCTGAATACTGGCAACACTGCTTTAATGCGAATACCCAAAATGGCCCATTAAGTAGTAAGCGCCGCACATGCTGGCAACACTAATATCATTGAATTTATGGGAGAGGTGAAGAAATATTTGGGGTATGCCAATGGCACATGTTTTACACATTTGATTTTTCAAGAGTTTCTCTTGATGATAAAAAATAAAAAATTCCGTGTAGATCTGGTTATTAATATGGGCACTAGGAGCTAAAAAGTTATATTTAATGCTCTACGATGAAAAAAGGAAATTATTATTAACAATACAATTTTATTTGAAATTAAAATAGTCATATTTGTGTATTGGTATACTCAAGTAAAATCTTTTATATTTTACAACAACTAATGCGACTAACACTTGGCTTCAAAGTATGGTAGCAGAGTGGTTAATAAAACAATATGAAGATTGTTTCCAATAAATTATTTGATGTAATTTTATTTTTAAGTTATTTTTAGATTCTGGTGTCCAAAAATTGGTATAAATGATTTTGGTGTTCTATTAACTAAGTCAATCGAATTTGTTATTTGTTATCAGGGTCTTAAACATAAGCTTGGATATATGCATGTAGTTCAACAAAGTTATATCACCTCTGACATTTCATAACTTTATGTATACAATTTATTATGTTAACATTTTTTCATAGTGACTAGTTCTCCTTTCCTTATAAAGTTCAGTATTATTGAAACATAAGGTATTGGTGAGTAATCTGATATTAGTTGTTATTAAAAATTACCGATTAATTGTCAGGGCAAAGCCGTTTGATCAAGCGTTGGTTTACTCCTACTTTGCGTGAATTGCGGAAACGAGCGAAGTAGCTGGGACCTCAAGAATCGGAAAGAACAAGGTTTCTGGAATGGAATTATTACTCAGAGCTCTTTTCATTCAGGAAGAGACTGAACGCGGACTTCCAGTTTCCATTATTGCAAATCGCATTTACCGTGAGCTAGCAAAATGGGGTTCAAAACTATCAAGAAGTTATTCCGAAAATTTCCTAAATGCGTCATTGCCAAATTTACCCGAAGAATGTCAAAGTGCTATAACATAACATTCATTAAGTGTCACATCTTTATCGAATATAGTCTTCAATCTTGGTGTGAAGGATTTAATATTTTCTTCTGAATATCCTCCCAAAACGCAAACTGATGCTAGAGCTCTTCTGATGGTTATCGGTGCCTTGATGTCATTAGGTGTGGGTAAAGCCTTCCTTTTTATCCGCGATTTTGTATGCAGTCAATTAAATCACTGTGATTTGTTGGACATATGGTATATTGAGGATCCCGAGGAAATGTTGAGAAAGATATGCCATGAACGGCAAATAACTGAATTTGAGCCTCGACTAATATGCGGATCTGCTAAAAATACCGCATTGGCAACGTATGTTGACTTCTACGCCGATAAAAAGCTTATTGGGAAGGGTAAATATAAAGAAGGATATTAAAAATCTGCACATTTTTATTCACATAAATAACGTACTTGTGAATTTATAGGTTTCGTAGAGATAAAGTAAATAAAGTATTATAATATAATATATAAATAAAATAAAGTATTATAATTGGAATTTATTTCCAAATAAAATAAGAATATGTTCCTCTCTTTAATTTTGGACGAAAAAACAACGCACTTTCTTTATTTTAAACTACAGATTTTACATATATTGAGCGGATACTTTTCTCCGTAAATAATTCAGTAGCGTAAAAAACTGTCATAAGCTAAAATGAAGGCCCTAAAACCCTCTTTCAATTAGTGCTGATATTATATTGGTACCTCAATCGGTTTGAGGATATACGAACTGAAGTTTTAGCCATTTAGTTGACTATATCTTCTAAACCGAAATCGACCTGACAGCCAAGACAACACCAATGACCACTATACATACCGTTTTTCATTGTGATTGCGTCCGAAAACTTGAACATTTTGGGATCCCGCGGACACTCATCCTAGCAGCATATTCGCAGGTCTGACGTATTCATTTTTGTTATCGAAATTAATTTTAAATTAAAATCTTTGTTTAATTATTTATATTTTATGGTGTGGTGAAAAAGTCGATAACAAAATTATCACAGCGGTACAAAATAAATTAATAAATGAAACTAAAACAGTGAAATGGAAAAAATGTACCCAAGTAAATGCATACTTTTATGAGTATTCTTTATGCCAAAATTGAAATAACCTAATCTACAAATATATAGTTCAATTAAAAACCATGTTAATATTGCACAGAAATTATCAAAGCGTCTGAAATTGCAATTAAAAAGTGTTTCAAATTGTTGTGTGCAGTACCAAATATTAAGAAATTTGGTAAACTTAATAGTTGTTCGATGCATACGCAGCAATATTAATATGTAATTTTATTAATATTTTTAATAATTAACAAAACACTTGGATATAATACTTATTGCTGAACACTGGCAACACTGCTTTAATGCGAATACCCAAAATGGCCCAATAAGTAGTAAGCGCCGCACATGCTGGCAACACTAAAATCATCGATTTTATCGGAGGGATAAAGAAATAATTCGTGTATACCAATGCCACATGTTTTAGCATTCGATTTTCCAAGAGTTTCTCTTGATGATAATGAATAAATAATTCCGTGTGGGTCTGGGTATTAATATGAGCACATAGGAACTTAAAGGTTAAACTAAATTATTCACGATGGAGGATGGAACTAATTATAATAGTATTGGTATATTTGTATTAATAAGTATATTGGTATACTCAAGTACAATATTTTATATTTTACATTAGCTAATGCGATTAACACTTGGCTTCACAGTAATGGTAGCAGAGTCGTTAATGAAACAATGTGAAGAATTCTTTGAATTAAATTATTTGATGTAGTTTTATTTTAGGTTCGTTTTAGATTCAGCTGTCCAAAAATTGGTTTAAATTATTTGTTTGTTCTATTAACTAAGTCAATCAAATTTGTTATACATTAAAATATTTCATGAAATTGAATTTCGTTTATATTCTTATGCATATGAAATAACTAAATTTCCCTAATCATTTCATACACATATTTCAGTCATCAAATAAAATATGCGCACAAGTTGTCTACCCATCTTAAATCATAAAATTGTACGTGAAAAATAATTGAATTTCATAAACCAATAACTACATTGGCATATCAAAACAAAGCTTGTGTAGCTATAAAATGGGTTGTCATTGGGGGCCTGAAAAAGGTATAAGTATCGAGACTGAGGCTTGAATTTCCATGAACTATTTTGTTGAACTATATTTAAATTAATTATCGATTACTTCATTGTTGACTGGCTATTGACAAACAATAAAACTATTGACTTCCAAACTTCCGAATTATCATTTACCGCTCAATTACCACAAACTGATAGTGTAGATAGTGCTTCCATGTGTACTATTAATATCAAATGTATTTTAATAAATCCAATGACGTATACAGATTTTGCAATGACGTATACAGATTTAAAACCATCTTTCAATTAGTGCTTATATTATATTGGTATCTCAATCGGTTTGAGGATATACGAACTGAAGTTTTAGGCATTTAGTTAGCTATATCTTCTAAACCGAAATCGACCCGATAGCCAAGACAACACCAATGACCACTATACCTACCGTTTTTCATTGGCGGAAGTAGAAATGGTTTAGTGGGATGCGAAACCAATTTCTAACGGGGCTAATTTTAACGACCCCTTAAAAAGGTCATCAAATTGTTTCTCAATATGGATTAATAAATGCTCGAGCATTAAAATGAGAATCTCAAAATTTGTAGAATTAGAACAATTATTTGTATAATTATAATTATTGAATTATAACCATTGAATGCAAACAGGACTGAAAAGTTATGTGAATCGGAAGAACGAATGTTTGAACACGATCATGGTTACTCAAATAACGATTCAGAAAATGAAAAAATTAGGAGGTAAAAAAATGCAAAATACGGCGTTATCATCGCAACAGAGAAGTTTTCAAACGAATTTTCTCGTAAATTATCGGTCTGTAACATAAAATTTCAACGGAAGAAATTATAGCTTGAACACATAGAAATTACTGTTTCTGCCGGCAGTAGCAGAAATGTAAAAATTTACATTGGCTCTTATGGGAAGTGAGAAAAAAATAATTTCTCTCGGGCAGTAAAAGCAGTTTCTGCCAGGTAATAGATTGAACATTTCTAATTTTACTGACGTCTGCTACCCTTGTTCTTCTTGTTTTTGTTCTTGTTTTTGTTTTTGTTTCTTATTTGAACTGTATGAACGGAATATTTTACACAAACTTCTTGTTTACATTTTGCTAAGCATTTTGACATTTACTGATTTCTGTCCGAGAAGTCTATGTGTTCAATAATGAAGTGCTGTTACTGCCGGCAGAAACAGTAATTTCTATGTGTTCAAGCTATTATAACTAAGGGTCTGAAACTCACGAACACTACCTTAAATCAGTGGTGCAATTTGAGAAATTTTCACATGTAATTTAATAATGTGCCATTTGTACATGTAATTTAATAATTGTAAAAATCATGTTTATGTTGTACTTCGGTGAGAAAACTCGCACTTTTCTGCGAAATCATGCCCCATGTGTGCATAAAATCAAATTCATCTGTTCAACGAAGTGTCAGCAACTAATACATCATATTCAAATTTCGATAATACTCAAATTGTTTGTTTAAGATTTTTGTGACCCATACAAATGTATAATTCTTTTCAAAATAATTTTTTTGGTGTGTTTGTAAAAGATATATTTACAAATTCAGAAGGGCTGTAATTCCCCTAACGGGCATCTTTTACATACAACATTGCACACAAACAGTGATAAAGAGATAGGACACTGCCAATTCACCACGCGAAAATTGATTTGTCGTCTATTTTTATGCATTGCTTACATCACGTACACTATACGTCGATTTGTGCCATATTATTGTTATTGCATAAGCAAAAGCAAAAGTGGTGTGATTTCTGTAACGATTGCAACGGGGTGTCATAGTGCATTATGTCCCTCAACCCAGTACCAAATATTGTATTTTAAAAGATTGAGAGACCAAAAACAAAATCCAATTTCAACACAATTATCTCCCTACTTATCGTTGAACTATTTTTTAACAATCACTAAGTAAATTTTATAAACAAATTAATCAAAATCCTCAGGCGACTCTACCGTATTCACCTAAACTTTGACCCTCAAAATTCAAAGCACCTTCCACTTGAGCCCTTATTTTGGATTGCTGTTGACGCTTGAACGCGCTCCTAAGAAATAAATACCAAATTCCAGCTAATTTTGTACCACTCTATGACTTTATAGAGCAAATGCGTATTTTTTTGTGCGAAAACCCTCTCTCTTTATCTCTGCAGTCAACTATAAGAACACAAGAATATTGTGCAAGAAACTGTGAATCAGAAATAATTATCACATCGCACTAAATAACCTGGATTTGCTCTATACAATCACAGAATGCTACAAATTTTGCTTGAATTTGGTACTGATTTTTTAGGAAACACGTACTCGTGAATAGCAATCAAAAGCATGGGCTCCGAGTAGAGAGTGTTTGTATTTTAACCGTCAAAGGTTTGGTGAATATGGTTATGGCCTTCTGAGGATTTTGGTTAATATTTTCACAAAATTTACTTCGTGATTGTTACAAAATAGTTCAATGATGAACAGGAAGGTAATTGTGTGGAAATTGTATATTGGTTTTTATTCTTAAAAGGTTTTAAAGCACAATATTTGGTACTGCGTTGAGAATCGTACTGCTCCAGAGACCCTGTTACAATCTTCGCAAAAATCATACCACTGTTGTTTTTATGCGATGGAATCCGTTGTTGTTTTTCTTCTCCATACGAATGGCGCTATTCTGGGTATTAACAACAAGGGTTTTTGATAATTTCGGTATTCTGAAAAAACTTTAACGAGATTTTAAAGTTCACCACATATGGTGAATTTCCGCGCCTTATTTGCCTTTGTATGTTTCTCTTTTTAAAACTTATGTATTTTTTTTATATATTTATACATTTTCCGACAACCATTATTTGTCGGCACAATGATTTCCTCATTCTGAAGTTTTTAAAGAACTCCTTCTCATGTGATGAAAATGGTTCGTTGCTATCGCGTAGATGCCTCAAAAAACGACGTCTTTTTATTTTTTGTCTCCGCTCATCCTCAGTAACATTTTACTAATTGTTTATTGTTATCGTTTATTATCGCAATTTTAAAAGCAAAATAAATCAGCTGATAACGAAATTTTTTATTACTTTATTAATTTTTTAGTTGTCAAAATATCTCTCACCATATATCTGTTAAAACATCTGGCCAACACCACTGGTGTCTTATTTTCATGTCACCACAAATCCCAAAAACATCCCAAAATAGAATAAAGGGCTGATGAATATTTTGGAATCCCGTAGGAAGGAACAGCAAGAAAGAGTTGAGGACGATGTTGACATTACTCCGGATGAACTCAATATTGCCATGAATAATGGCAGTAACTCGTCCTTCGGTGATGGCAAACAGCAAAATCAAATACTATGCGCGGATATTTTTGAGACCGAAAATGTAGAAATCGAGCCGTTGCGAACGTTGTTTAGGAAACGTAGGAACAAAACGCGTAAAGAATCAGCTGATGCTGAGAATACTGAACAAAAAATGGGTTTAGTAAAAAGCACCGGAAGTAAATAGCTGCAAAAAGAAATCCACGAAAACACCAGAGAAACATTTTTGGGAGCGCTGGAAGGCAAAAAATTAATTTGCAATCAAGATACTATAAAGCAGCCCACACAGAATAGAAATAATCAAATGAAAGACTTGCCACTTAATTCGAAAAGGAAATTGAAACAGGCGCGCCTAACAAATTATTCAATTCACAAGAACTCAGTCATGGAAGTAAAATCAGGCTCCATACTTTTTAAAATTTACGGTAATTATATTAAATATTTCATTTTTCGTCTTTTCGAATCGATTAATATATTCAATTGTTTCAGAATTTTCAAATTTTCATTGATTTTAATGCGCGAATGAGCTAAACTTTCCTCTTGTTTTAACCAATTCAGAACGCTAAACAATTTATTGTAACTCACCAAGCATTATAATAATGTCACCTCCCAAACCGGAAACAGTGTTCATAGAAGAAAGTTATCAAGATAGCACCTGCATAGAATCAATGCCTCTCCTGCATGAAGTCCTCAAGAATGGCAATGAGACTTTAGATAATTTAAAACGTATAGAAAGCGCGAAGTAATCCAAAAAGTAAAAAAAATATAATGGTCGGATTCTAATTAATTTTGAATATTTTCCTTTCTAGAAAAGAAGGAGCAAAGAAGTGAAGAGAAAACAGACGCAAAAAAGACAACGGAGGAAACAGTATCAAAAATGGAAGTAGCCGAAAGGAATTTATTTGATGAGAGCAGCAGTAGTGAAACGGATTTCCTATAGTAAACAAATGAAAACATAAAATTTCCATCAGAGGGTTGTGTGCAATTCCACGCCACCCAAGAAGTATGCACATTGGCGCGTTACCGGTTTTTTTTGGATGTCCGGTTACCCAGTAGGCGTATAACACCCATATACAAATATACAATGCACACTTATTTTATTAGATATACATAACAATTGTTAGGAAATTAAAATTGTACAATGATATGTAAACATTTCACAAATGTTAACATATACGAAATTTAAAATGATTGTTACTATGTTACATTTTATGAATGTTAATGGATGTTGGTGATAATTTATGATATAATGTTGCATATTTAGTAATTAAATAAATTTAGTTAAATACAGTTAAATTTAGTTAAGCACAGTTAAAGAGTTAAAACGAAGCAAATATAAGAATGCACTTTTTAACAAATAATCCAATTACCTATTTGTACCCAGCATGCAGTGTATAACTCTGATTTAGAAATTTTTCAACAGTTTGAAACTGATTTTTATTAATTGCTCTTATATTTTATTGAGTTATAACTTCTAAACAAATGCAGATTACAAATATATTTACTCTCATTTGGATTAGAATGTTGGTTATTCAAATTAAAAATTTCGATATCAGAGCTATACATTATCACCTAAATCTAACATTGCAGGTTTTCCAATTGGTACAACTGGAGATTCCAATTGGAAAACACTTGCGGCCGCTTGACCAACATCTTACCGTGATCCATCGGTGGCAGCGTCCGGAAACCTGAAGAAGTGACCACCGCCTGCACATCCAACTTTACTGCATACTCGCACACTTGGCATTTTTTAGCAAAATTAGAAATCCATGGAATGTTTAAAATTTTTTTAAATTTTGCAAATTTAAAAATAGTGGTGAAAAAATATATAGCAAAAAATGCCCAGCGCTGCAGATTAAATTCAAAAAAGAAACTTGAAAAATACGAAACCAATGAAACGCATTGAAGCGTGTACATAAATTATGCGAGTATGTTTTACGTAACAATCTCAATAACTCAACACGTAAGTAAATGTTTGAACTGAAGACTATCAAAATTCCGTATAATTGAATTCTTTGATATTACAAACAAATGTGACCTACATAATCTTGTTTAATACCAAAAATAATGAAATTTACTAAATTGAAAAGTAGTTTCAAGCTCATTTAGCAAGCTATAATGGTTTAATATACTGGTTTAATGATTCTTTTTTTAATAATTAACGATGAAATTTAGTTTATACGACATCACAAAGTGCAGGCAACACTGTTTTCATACGAATGCTAAAAAATATACTTAAAACACTACAAGCCGCATAAGCAGGTAACACTAAAATGGTCAAATCTAGCTGCGAGGTCAAAAAATAATTAAGGTATGCCAACGCCAGTATTTATTTGCATTCTCCTTTTTAAGAGTTTCTCTTAAGGATGAATTCATCACAATTATGTTGAAAAACTAAGATGTGTCCAAGTAAATGTAAATAAATCATTTCATATATATTTTCAATGTGAATACTGAATATATTGAATTGAACCAAACTATTCAGAATAGAAAAAAACTGTTAAATTATTTATATTACTTTAAAATGAAGATAGAATATATAAAATAATTACATTAATTCACATTATTATTAATAATACATTATTAAATAAATTCTTTTAAATATTTGTTTAATTAATTTTACCATCACTTATATTGTAAAATTGTCTTGAATGCTTATTAAATGCTAATTAAAACGTTATACCACATTCCATTTCGTTTATATTCTCATAAAATATTAACAATATTTTAATTTAAGGTGAAGATTATTAAAACACATATACGGTAATTTAATTGCTTCGACGAGTGATTAGTAAACATGAAAATTAAAACAAGGCCCTTCAGTTGGATTTATTGGGTAATGTTAATAAAGCAACATGCAGAATTTGTTTAAGTAAAATGTTTTAAATATTTGTTTAATTTATTTTACCCTCTTTGGAATTACTTCCCCATTAAATAAGTCACTCCATTTTTGCGAATAACTAAATTACTGCACGAATTTTCATTTCATTTATTTCCTCATGCTTACAAAAGCGCAATGTTTTTGCCGATAAATTATTAGATATATTATTGTCATTAAACAAAGTATGAACACAATGCATGTACACAGCTTAAAGCATAAAAATGTACATGGAATAGAATTTAATTTTATAGATCAATAGCTTAGTTGGAATATCTGAACAAAGGTGGTGGGAATTTTGGACCGAAATGTCATTAGGATCAGAAACTCAAATATTGTTTGATTGATTGATTGATTTGGAACGCCGCACATATTTCACGACGGAGTGTTGAGAGGGAAAGACCCACCGCAAACCGAACGGTCTATATTGCAGATCGTTGAACAAAGATGATGTTTATTTCACGCAGAAGTCGTACAATTTTTATTTAGGATACCGATAAAATCTAATTTGATTTAAATTAATTCGAACTTTTTCATTTGTAATCGATGTTTCATTATTTTATCTTTATCTTTTTTAACTCAGTCTTTGGGAAATTTCATTTTTCAATTCCGTCTTCATGCATTTATCGCGAGAGGAGTGATCGCGAGACGAAAGTAAGGATTACAAAAAAAAAACGATGTCTAGCGATAACATCATTTATATATTTTATATATATATATATATATATATATATATATATATATATATATATATATATATATATATATATATATATATATATATATATATATATATATATATATATATATATATATATATATATATATATATATATATATATATATATATATATATATATATATATATATATATATATATATATATATATATATATATATATATATATATATATATATATATATATATATATATATATATATATATATATATATATATATATATATATATATATATATATATATATATATATATATATATATATATATATATATATATATATATATATATATATATATATATATATATATATATATATATATATATATATATATATATATATATATATATATATATATATATATATATATATATATATATATATATATATATATATATATATATATATATATATATATATATATATATATATATATATATATATATATATATATATATATATATATATATATATATAT
>OZ016501.1:38972619-38995383 GCA_963966595.1 Physocephala rufipes
ATATATATATATATATATATATATATATATATATATATATATATATATATATATATATATATATATATATATATATATATATATATATATATATATATATATATATATATATATATATATATATATATATATATATATATATATATATATATATATATATATATATATATATATATATATATATATATATATATATATATATATATATATATATATATATATATATATATATATATATATATATATATATATATATATATATATATATATATATATATATATATATATATATATATATATATATATATATATATATATATATATATATATATATATATATATATATATATATATATATATATATATATATATATATATATATATATATATATATATATATATATATATATATATATATATATATATATATATATATATATATATATATATATATATATATATATATATATATATATATATATATATATATATATATATATATATATATATATATATATATTTATTTATTTATTTATTTATTTATTTATGTATTTTTCAGGTACAATAAAGAAAACTTATGATTAAATATTCCCCATCTAACTTATGCATAGAGCCAATTTGGCTTCGGTAATAAATTTTTTGAGCAGGCAAAATAGTTCTATGTTGCCTGATCTGAGAATATTGCAAGTGCTGTGCGTGTAAATATTAAACTTATGCCTTAAAGCTAAGGTAAATGATATACGTAGCAATGGGTTGACGTTTGAGCACCGGAAAATTAAATGGTCGACGGTCTGTACCGCACCGCATTCACACAAGTTATTTGCCAAGGCGCCTATTTTAAATACATGATCACGGCATGTGGTATGATTTATAAAAAGTCTGTTAATTGTTACAATAGTAGGTCGAGGTATGTTGATTCTATGGAACCAAGGATGTACCCCCACTTTATCCAAAATAGAGTATAGGTGCCTGCCATGTGGCGACAAGTTCCACCAATTCTGCCAAGACGAAATCTGGGTAGACTTATCTAAAAATCTAAGGTCGCTGCAGTGTAGAGGGATGGAGGCAGTATCGCCACCCACGGTATGAGAAGAGGCCAATTTATCGGCAATTTCGTTCCCCCGAATGCCCATGTGACTGGGGACCCACAGGAAGTGGATGATAAATCCAGCCGAATTATGTTCTGAGACAAGAAATTTTATAGTAAAGATATTGGGATGTGTGGAAGATCTGGAGTGAGAACTTAGTGCGGTTAGTACGGATTTGCAGTCAGAGATAATGAGAAACCTTTGGGGATTGTCGCCATCGAGTGCTAGTAAGAAGGTTATATTTGCTTTTCACTTCGGATGGCGAACATGTTGTTTTGGAGCAATCAAGGAAAAATATGCGGAGTTTGTTATGTAGAGAATTAAAAGGAAAGGATGTAGTTCGAGGGTAAAGAAGTTATATTTGTCATATTTGAACATAGCCACAAATGGATGTGTAGGTGGACGTGTACGAGAGAGTTCAATAAGGCAGGATGGTGTAAACAGTGTATGATTTTATTAATGTATCTGTCTGACAGCATACCAAGGCGCTCAGGGATTGGCATTACGTTAGACAATTGTTCCAGACATAATGTGTGAGAAGATATGAAAACTCCAAGAGCTGTGCGTAATGCTTTCCACTGAATTCTATTTATCGTCGGGTTAATAGATTTTTATGAAAGTGAAAATGGGGTTTCTAATGGGGTTGGATCAAAAGGGTGAAAAAAGCATGGCTTTAGTTTTGGAGAGAGATATGTGAAGGTCGAGCTCATTGAAAGAAGTATTGATGTAATTCAAAACCCCTTGTATCTTTTCCCTAGCAATGTGGGAGTCAGAATGAGTGCAATATATGACGATGTCGTCAGCATATGCAAGAGCTTTGACATCTGGATTATTGAATAGGAAAATATTGTTAGTATATAGATTAAAACATAAAGGGCTCAAGATGCATCCCTGAGGTAATCCGGTGTAGGAGTGTCTGTTAATATATCCGCGGTTACATCTAACATATAAATCTTTAAATTGAAAAAGACAGTAGATTAAGCTACTAAATTTATTAGGAATGCCAGTGTCAACAAGTCTTGAATATAATGTATATATATTCACATTGTCAAAAGCACCTGTTATGTTTATGAATACTGCTAGAGTGAGTTGTTTTTTATAGAATACAAGTTAATTGTCTGCCCACATGGTGATAATATTATCGGTGGTGGATTTACCCTTGCGAAATCCGGATTGTGAGGGGTGAAGTAGTCTTTTTGACTCAACGTACCAATCTAGTCTGTTTGTAAGTAGCCTTTCAAAGATTTTTCTTAGGCAAGAAGCCATGGATATTGATCTGTATGATGAGGCAATGTTATTTGGACCAATCTTTTTTTAATAGGGGCTGCAATATATTGAAACCAGAGATGCGGCAAACGACCAGTGTATAAGATCTCATTAAAAAGTTCTAATATTTTATACCTATTATTTAGATTAAGCAATTTTTAGTGACCGTTTCTGATGCCGTCAAGTCCAGGGGCTGTATCCATAGAACTGTCGATCGCATTTTCGAGTTCTGAAAAAAGGAATGGTGCAGTTAGAGTAGAATCCTCTATTATAGGTCCAGGAAAGAAGAGTTGAAGAGGTCCAATGGGTCCTACAAGCGTATCACAAAATGAATCAATGCTTTCGTTCAGGTTAGAAGAATAGCTGGCTGAATAGCCTTTAAATGATCTAACGATTCTCCATAATATCTTGGCGGAAATCTTGGAGTCAACGTTTTCGCAAAGATTTTTCCAGCATTGTCGTTTCTCTTTTCTAATTATTTTTTTATAGTTTTTTCTAGCCTAAACTAATAGAGAAAAGTTAGAATGTGAGGGTGTGCGCTTGTATATGAACGTAGCAAGGCGCAGCTGAGCATTAGTATGGTTACATCTGGCATTCCACCAGGGGTTTGGAGCATGAACTTTGGTTGTAACGGTTTTCTGAAATGTGTGGTGAAGGCTCTTTATAAGAAAATCAATTTTGTCTGGATTATTATTAAATTCTTGTAAGTGCGTAATATGGGAAAATTTAGCCGAAGAAAGTTGGAGAGCCGTCGTTAAGTATCACTAGATGATTATCATCTATAAAGTCAAGTATAATAGACCCTCGAGTATCTATGTTAGGTGAACCCCATAACGTGAGATGTGAATTAAAATCTCCGCATATAATAAGGGATGAGTGAGGAACTGATGAAACGATGGAAGATAATTGGCGAGAGGTGATAGGTAAATTAGGTGGTATGTATAAGGAGACAATGGTTATAGAGCCCGAACTAGATTCTACCACACAACCGCATATTTCTATATTGAAAAGTGAATTAATGTTGATATTATAATATTTAAGGGAAGAGTCAATAACTATAGCTACTCCGCCACCGTGTGATGGTCTGTCGGATCTGATGATATCATAGTTTTTAAAATTTATTTCGTCACTGGGTGTCAGGAAAGTTTCGGAAAAACAGGCGATTGATACCTTGGAAGAATGCAAGTATTGTAAAATCTGCGATTTTTTGTTTCTGATGCTCCTAAAATTAAACTGTGCAATCTTCATCAGAAAATGAAAGGGATTTTAATATGTTTGAAAAAAGTGGTTTTAAGATATTCTCTTTAGCAGATTTGTTAAAATGTGAATTTTCTATTGACGAAAGTAGTGTAGCCAGAAACGGAGCGATAACTTTCGTAGCTTCGGCACTGATCACTCCAGTCTGTTCTTTACAAACTTGTTAAATGGTAGAGCTGTAGTCAGGTTCAGTTCCTGGTGATATAATTGCATCATCTATTTCTGTACTGGTTCTTGCACTCGTGGCCGTTTGTTGAGATAAGGTTCAGATGTTTTTTGATTACGTAACTTAAATGGGGTGGTTATATTGGGAAGTTTTGAGGGTAAAACTGGGAATTCACTAGGTCTTAAAGTGTAGTTATAAGTTGATAAAGTATTACCATTTCTGGTATTAAAGAATGTAGTGGGTTTCGGCTTTGATAACATGGCTTTTTCGTGCTTGATTTTTTTGAGTTTTAAAAAGACCACGCAATTTTGCGAGGAGGCCAGAAGTTCGCCTCCACAATTCGCGCACTTAGGTTTGAGAGTGCAGGATCCCTCATGCGATCCACCACAAGAAGGGCATAAGGCGTTGGGTCTAGAGCATACCTTGGTAGAGTGGTTATAACGCCAGCACCTACCACACTGCAGCACCTTTTCTTTAAGCGGTGATACATGATAGCAGACACCCTCTAAATTTATATGAGAAGTTTCAAACTATTTCCCGAGAAACATATGAGCGCTTGGTCTAAGTTTAAAACAACGGATGGATAAGTTGATCTCTTTTAGCAAATCTTTTAGTTTCGACTATGGTGCAAGATGGAGGAACAGGTCCATATCGCAACAAATTTTTTGGTATGGCGTGGTCATAAATTTATTTTTCGGTGTAGTCGACGGGTATTGGGGCAACTCCCTTGACCTCGCAGTCGTCTGAGAGAATATATACATTATATTCTCTATTTAAGTGTGTGTCAGAAGCCATTTTGTTAATTTGTTCCATTTCGGAACTAGTAATTTAACTTTTTTCCTTGAGACAAATATTATATCAATTTTCGAATAATTATAAATATATTTGCCGAGTTTAATGGTGTTCAGACGGTCAGGAATATTACGAGAAGCGCTGTAAATGGAAAATTCAGTGCGACTTTTATCAGCGACATAAAATTTTGCTCGCGGAATACTAAGATCGCCTTCGTCATTAATGGCGGCCAACACGCGGTTAGGCGGCCAACCCATAGCACAAAATTAATGCATTTTATTTCTTTATTTAAACACGCACAGCACTTACCTGCGATGATAAGGAACTATGTAGATGTAATTGGATTATAAACGAAAATACACGAGTGAATATTTGCACACAATATTTTTTTTCCGGGAAATTTACGTTTGATCGGCACGGAGACATGCACGTCTGTAACATGCAATTCCGCGAATTGTTTGGGTCTGTAACATCAATTTCCTGGAATTTCATTGTTTGTTTGGGTCTGAAAGTCACTAACCCTACTTTACAAAAACCAAAATCAGAGTTGCATTTCAGAAGTTTCCTATCTCGTTATCTCTGGTCTCGTAGAGCAGCAAGTTCCTCAACTCGATACCATAAATAGTGGTTTTAAAATTTGAAAGACCAAAAGAAATATCAAATTTTCACAAAGTTATCTTCTCATTCAGTATTTAACTGTTTGCTAACAACCAAAAAGCAAAAGGTATGAACAAATTTATATCAATCTTCCGAAAATTCAACCATATTCATCAAACAGTTGGCGCTTAAATTCTGAGCACCTTCTCTGGAACCATTTTACTCGATTTTTATTGACGCAAGAACATATTTTTTTAAGAAATAGGTACCAAATTCCTATTTTACCATAATGCAATATTAAATTTGTACCATTATGCAGTTGCTTAGAGGCAGAGATATGGAGATAGGACACACTCAATTCAGCACGCGAAAAGTAATCTAACGTCTATCTTTTATGCTCGAAAAATTCTCGACAAAAAACAACAAACAACAAAGGTATGTCACCATTTTTAGTAATTGACTTCAGGATCATACCCTCGCCACGAACCATGCTGGTAACAGAAGAATTGATAAACCTGCAATTCATAAGAATAGTTACAAATGCAAAAGTATGCTATTTTGGCAAACACGGACACCCAAATGAAAACGATGGAGTGCCTCCTTAAAAACGGCATAGAATCTCATTCATTCACTCCTCCCGAACTAAATAAGGCATCTTTAATATTGTGAGTTCTACTTTAGAACTATAATAGAAGACATAGACAAGAAAAAATTTAGAAGCCCAAGGAATGGGCGATACGGTAAAATAACCTAATATTCCACCTACCTAATATTTCACAACCTAATATTCCATCAAGAATATTAGGTTGTGAAATATTAGGTAGGTGGAATATTAGGTTCTTTTACCGTGTCGCCCATTTCTTGGGCTTCTAAATTTTCTTCTTGTCTATGTCTTCTATTATAGTTCTAAAGTAGAACTTTAATACTTTGGGCGGTTCGCCCAAAGCACATAAAAATATTTTACATTGCAAAAGATGTCGATTCTGGGGACATTGCAAAAAATTGCAATAAAAAGTATTCTTGCGTCAAATGTGACCAAGTCATGAACCAGCCAACTGCCCCGTGGTTAGTCCACAAGATGAACCGTGTTGCATAAATTGCAACAGCAACAAAATTCGCTCAACGAGACGAGAAAGAATATTAGAAGTAGAGAAAGGAATAATCTCTTCTGGTGTAGGAACTTCTTCTGTAGTATCCTCCCAAAAATCCTTTGCAAATATGTTTCAAAGAAGTCTACGGCATCCTAGGGAAGAAAGTCAAAGTTTATCTTCCTCTCTAATAGACCAATTTTTAAATCTAGCAAAATACTTCGACGAACCATATTACCCGTTACTACAAAACAATATCGACATAGCTTCTGTGCAAGAGACGCACGTTTAAAATACCTCTACTATAGAGCTAGACAACTATATAGTTATCAATGTCGACTCTTCAACCGGAATAGGGATCGCTATCATCAAATTCCTCAAATAATTACTCAATTCCAGATATACAAATTCTAAATAACTTTCACTATAAGCTTATTAATAAATGGTTACCCGAATTATTCTTAGGAAGTATTTATTTTCCATGTAATGCGTCACACACATAAATTTCGGGATCATTACCCATTATTTCTGATCTACCAAATCGATTTGAACTAATCATTATTGGCGGTGATATGAACGTTAAAAATACTCTCGGGATAGATAATAAAGACAACGCTAACGGAACTCAGCGAATTGGCTACAGTCAGTATTTCCAAACTTTTACAGATTCAGGGATGGTAGCCTTAATATGTTACCTTTCACAGGTAACATACCTTAATGGGTCTTCCTTCATGGATCATTTCGTCTAAACTTATCGATACAATCATAGAAACTATTTCACTGCAACTCTACCCTCATTTTCAGATCATTATACTCTAAAGCTAAGCCTAGATTTTCCTAACTTCAAAATTATCTACACAATTCCTAAAGCCCACATCTCGTTCATATAATCAGGTTGGAGCTCATTTAAAGAGCGATATAGACCAAACTATACAGCTCTTTACATATGTTATTATCTACGTAACTAACGCTCTTCCAGACTTCCTCTAAATAAAAGTAATTCTACTATACCCGACAACATAAAAAACCTTTTCCTACTGGAGCACAAATGACAAAAAGACCCCAAGAGTATTTCATATGAATCTTAATATAAAGTTCGCGGAATATAAACTACTCGCAACACATATAAAATTGCTGGGCTTCATAATTGTTGAGAAAAAAAATCGATAATGTATGCTATAAAAATTTGAGTTTTGTCATCTCCAGTTGTTCTCTTTGCTTTCTTCAACTCGCACGCACGCACGCTCTTTGTAAAGTCTTTAATTAATATTTAATAAAAACTATTTCTTTAATCACAATCGCCTCGTTTTAAAACTATTAAAATACAACAGGTTATAGGCCCAGGAAGAGGCAGGAAGAGGCAAACCTTAAAAATCAAGAAAGAAATATAAAAACGTTTAAAAAATGTGGTTAAGTTCAGATTGTTCTGGAAGGTGGAAGAAAACTTAAAAACGAGTAAACGAATCGAGCAAGCGAAAACGAGTAAAAAGAAACGTTTTATATGTACAGAACTCATCTGTCAAAGAAAAATCTAAAAACGTGCGTTGCTTAAAAAAAATCCGCAAATCGAAATGGCGAATAATAACTATGTCGATACTTCGAAAATTGAAAAACTTAAAGATAGTGAGAACTTTCTAATGTGGAAATTTCAAATAAATATTCTATTTAAGGCTCATGGCTTAGAAGAAGTAGTGACTGATGCTTCAAAGTTCGCTGAGCAAGAATCGGAAGAAAAGAAAGCTAATTGGAAGCGAATAGATGCTCTCGCCCAGAAAATCATCATAACGTCTATAGAGAAGCAACCTTTGACACACATACTATCCGTGAGACTGCGCAGGATATGTTCTAGAGAATATTTGCAATGTACGAAAGAGATACGGAACAGCAGAAATTTAATTTACTGCAGGAATTCTTCAATTGCAATTATGAAAAAGGTAGCGGTATAGCTTTGCATTTAAGTAAAATTTAAAATCTTGCCTTCAGATTAAAAGCTTTAAATAAAGAAATTGATGATGCAATGGTCATGTCTAAAATACTTTCCACCTTACCGCCTAAATTTAAACATTTTGCAAACGCATGGGAATCGACGTCAACAGAGAATAAAAATTTGTCAAACCTGAGTGCTAGGCTATTAGCTGAGGAAACGAGATTGAAGGAAACTGATACAAAAGATGAAGCAGTGGCGTTCAAATCAACGGAGAAGAAATGCTTCAAGTGTAATCCTACGGGACATTTGTCAAGGAACTGTAAAACTACATTTAATAATAATGATTCGAATATAAAATGTTTTAAATGCAACGGCCGTGGACATATCGCTAGAAATTGCAACAGAAAGGATAATGTATCGAAACAACCAGAATGCAGTATCTGCAAGAAAACTAATTATACCGATAAATATTGCTATTTTCGTAAAAATAAAACAAATGATGTTAACTCAGATAGAAAAGATAAAGTTTCTTTTTTGGTTGAAAGCAATGAAGACGCTTGGATTTTGGACTCTGGATCATCGGTTCATATGGCAAACAACAAGAAGCTTTTCAAGGATTTAGAAGAAATCGATTCACAGATAAACGTTGCCAAGAAAAACCAGTTTATGAAAGCCGAAGGAATAGGAACCATTGAAACTAACAGCTGCATTTTAAAAAATGTTAAAGATGTTCCCGATTTAAGCAGCAATTTGTTATCCGTCAACACGATTGTGAAAAATAACGGTATGGGAGTCTTTTCTGATAATAAAGCGGAAATACAAATTAATAACGCGAAATTGGTTGGACGAAGAGGTGAAAATGGCTTATGGACTGTAAATCTGGACCAACAAATCATAGAAAACGCATTATCAACACAAGCAAATAAAAAAGCTATGGATTGGCATATGAAACTGGGACATTTAGGCAGAACCAATATGAAGAAGCTGCTGAATTTATCGGTAGGAATGCAATTGTCACGTAAAAGTTTGAATGATCTAGACAAGGTATGTGTAACATGTTTGAAAGCTAAACAGACCAGATTGCCTTTTCAAAATGACAGAAGGAGAGCTGAAAGACCCCTTGAAATCATTCATACCGACGTATGCGGACCAGTTGATCCACTGACATGGGATGGTCGAAAATATATAATAACGTTTCTGGACGATTACACTCATTTCACTATGGTCTATTTAATTGAGAGAAAAAGTGACGTACCAAAAATAATTAAAGAATATGCCAATCAAGTAGAAGCTAAATGGGATTTGAAAATATCAAAAATACGATGCGATAATGGAACGGAGTATGTAAACTTTAAAATGCAGAAATGGTCCAAACAGCGTGGAATAGTCTTGGATTGCACAACCCCTTATACTCCACAACTCAATGGAAGAGCAGAACGTTTAAATAGAACTCTAATCGAGAAAACAAGAGCATTACTAAAAGATGCAAATGCAGACAAAAACTTATGGGGAGAAGCATTGCGCACAACGGCATATTTGCTCAACAAAAGTCCTACAGAAGCAGTTGACATTACACCTTATGAAAAGTGGAATAAAGCCAAACCAGATTTATCTTTCTACAGACCAGGTTTATCTTATCTATCTACAAACCAGATAATCTTCAAATTTTCGGACTCGACGCTCACATGAAGAAGCTTACACAATTAAAGAAACTCGATGACAAGAGCGCAAAGTATACTTTTGTCGGATACGCCCCGAATTGTTACAGGCTTTATAACAAAATAAACAAAAGAATAATAATATCCAGATATGTCATTTTTACAAATATAAAATCGCCAGAAAAACAAAATGAAAGAAATTTATTGTTCATGGACCCAATTGTACAAAAGGATGGAGAATATCCGGAAAATGAAGACCACGAACAAGAACAAGAAATCGCAGAAGAAGGAAGTACATCTGGAAGTGAAGAAGAATTCCAATTCGAAGACGCACAACAACAACCAGAAGATCAAGTAGATTTAGGTCGAGGAAAACGGCAAAAGCAACCATCAACAAGATTAAATGATTACGTGCTTTTAACATATGATGAAGCAATGCATGGACCGGAAAAGGATAAGTGGAGAAAAGGCATAAAAGAAGAAAAGCGTTCTTTAGAAGAAAACAAAACGTGGGAAAAGGTGGAAAGAAGCCAATCAGATGGAAAGAAGATTTTAAGCAATAAATGGGTCTTTAAAATCAAGGATGATGGCAGGTATAAGGCACGACTCGTGATTAGAGGATGTGAACAACGCTATGGAATCGATTATGAAGAAACGTTCAGTCCAGTTGTAAGTAGCGATTCTTTACGTACTTTATTGGCCTTAACTACTATAAGAAGCGATTATATTATGAAATTTGACATTAAAACGGCGTTCCTATATGAAAATTTAGAAGAAGAAATATTCATGGAATTACCAGAGGGTTATGCAGAGAATAATAAAATCTGTAAACTTAAAAAGGTCTTGTATGGATTGAAACAGGCCCCTCTCAAATGGAATGAGACATTAACAACATTTCTTAAAAATGAAGGTTTAAATGCTTTGATGACGGAACCCTGTATATTTAAAACAAATGATAATTCACTGACCTTGGCGATATACGTCGACGATGGATTATTGATTGGCCAAAACATAATAAAAATGAAGAAAATTCTGGATAATTTAGGAAAAGAATTTAAAATGTCAACAATGATTAGTCCGAAAACATTCCTTGGCATCGAAATAGAACGAGATAAAAATTTTATGAAATTAAAACAATCCAGTTATGCCGTTCAAACTGTAACCAGATTCAACATGGAAAATTCGTCGCCAGTCTATACACCGATTTTAACCAACGACAATAGAAAGGAAGAAAAAGAACCAAATAATTTTCCATATTGAGAAGCTGTAGGAAGTATACTACATCTCGCAAACAAAACTAGACCAGATTTGGCATTCAGCGTTGGATTTGCCAGCAGGCACCTAGAAAATCCATCCAAACAGGATATTGCAAATGTAAAACGGATATTAAGATATATAAGCCAATCGAGAGATTTAGGAATCAAGTACGAATCAAGGAAAAGCGAAGACATCGAAGAAATAACTTGCTATACGGACTCTGATTATGCTGAAGATCCAGAAACAAGAAAAAGCACAACCGGGATGTAATATTCTACGGTGGAGGCCCTATTAGTTGGTGTTCCAGAAAGCAGCCCTTGATATCTTGGTCAAGTACAGAAGCAGAATTCATTGCAGCAGCTCAATGTTGTAAACAATCTCTTTATTTTAAAACATTAATCGAAGAATTGATCAGTAAACAAGTAAGAATTAAACTTTATATTGATAATCAAAGTGCTATTAAATTAATAAAAAATGGTATAGGGAACAAACGTTGTAAGCACTTAGATCTAAGATAAAGATTTATAATTGAAAAATACAAAGAGGGAATAATTGAATTAGGCTATTGCCCTACAGATGTTCAACTGGGCGACATTTTTACAAAGCCACTGGGAAATATAAAATTTACCAAACATAGAGAAAAACTGGTATCTTAGATCAATCTTAAGTTGATTAATGTTAATGGAATCTAACTTGAAGAGTTTTGAATACATTCATATACATAAAAATTGCCTTTAAAAAAATGCCTTTAAAAAAAACCTAAAATTTTGAATTATTAAAACCTTTATTCTTAAAAGTTGAATTGTAAAGCATAAACATTACCGATTAAGGGAACGTGTTGAGAAAAATAATCGATAATGTGTATGCTATAAAAATTTGAGTTTTGTCATCTCCAGTTGTTCTCTTTGCTTTCTTCAACTCGCACGCACGCACGCTCTTTGTAAAGTCTTTAATTTATATTTAATAAAAACTATTTCTTTAATCACAATCGCCTCGTGTTAAAACTATTAAAATACAACAATAATAAAATCCCAATTAAAAACTCACAGAATTAAACTCATTCAATAACAAACTGCTGTCCATAAAAGCGGGCCTATTCTCCTTTAAAGAATTATACAGGTTCATTGGCCCCAGTAGCAGTAAATACTACAAAAAACTCCATTGTGGCGGCCAAGAAATTTTCGAGACAGAAAAAATCGCAATCGTCTTCACAGACTTATATAAAACCATGAACATGACAGAAATGACTCCACATGAAAGAAACTAACTCGACAATTGACATAAAAGAAACTAACTCGACAACTGACAACTACTTTCAGACTTTTAATATCCCAATTTATTAATTCCAACAATAACTTCAATGCACTAAGATTCAACACATTTCACAAACGTCGCCGAATTAAGAACTATTATCGCGAACCTTAATGCTAAGAAATCCGCAAACCCATATCGTATATCCAATTTCATCATAAAAAATTTACGAAGAAAGTTTTGTCAGTTGTTACTATATTCATTAGTAATTGTCTTAATATAGGGTACTTTCCATCCTCCTGGAAAATTTCCAATATGATCCCTATTCGGACACAGGTAAACGTTCACTGCACATCGAGTTTCAGACCTTTTTCTCTATCATCCAATATCGGTAAAACCTTTTAGAAAATAATTAAAACAAAACAACGATTTTCTGGCAGAGGAACAAATCAACAATTCGGATTCAAATCAGGGCGCTCCACTAAGCACACACTACTGAAATTCCACGATGATGTAGCAACAAATTTAGGGCGAAAACAATGCACGGTCGCAGTGTCACTAGACATAGAGAAAGCATTCGATAGAGCTTTTCACAAAGGGTTATTATTTAAACTCAAAAAAAATCGGATTCGACCCCTTTATAATTATAAAATATAAAATCCTTTTCAATTTTCTCAATAAAAGAAAATTCAGAGTTTGTATAAATAATGTATATTCCTCTATAGATTCTATCAACAGCGGTGTTCCGTAAGACTCAATTCTTATCCGTTATTTATACAACAACCTAATTATTGACTTCTCCCATCAGTTCAGCGGCTCGAAAACTATTCTCAATGCCGACAACCCTTTAATTTACAGCCACGCTTCCTCGCCCTTACTAGCTAAGTTCAAAACCATGTCGCAATCATTAGGAATTATTATTCCAATCGGGGTTTTAAGATTAATGCAACAAAATCCCATGCCATTTGCTTCAGAAACGCATCCGGTAAAACAGCCAGAAATGTGCCAGAAAGCAAACTTTTAAACATCTACCTTAACAACAGTGAGATACCCTTCATTAATACCTTGAAATATATGGGGGTACACTTCAACACTCTATTTAAATTCAACGATTATGCACGTATTACCTTAACAAAAACTAGGAGAATATCATATGTTCTCTAAACTATTCCATTCTAACTCTCTTCCCCAAACGTCCAAATTACTACTATATTAAGTCAGCATACGTTCTGAATGCCTTTCCGATCTGGTTTGCAAATCGCCCTCTATGTTAAAAGATTTCGAAATCCCTGAAAGAAATTATTAAGACTCTGCTTCAAACATAACTTCATCTCTCCCATCAAATGATTCGGTAACAAATTATCAAAAAATATATTATAATTTTAGTATTCGTTTTGTAATTGTACATATATATATATATATATATATATATATATATATATATATATATATATATATATATATATATATATATATATATATATATATATATATATATATATATATATATATATATATATATATATATATATATATATATATATATATATATATATATATATATATATATATATATATATATATATATATATATATATATATATATATATATATATATATATATATATATATATATATATATATATATATATATATATATATATATATATATATATATATATATATATATATATATATATATATATATATATATATATATATATATATATATATATATATATATATATATATATATATATATATATATATATATATATATATATATATATATATATATATATATATATATATATATATATATATATATATATATATATATATATATATATATATATATATATATATATATATATATATATATATATATATATATATATATATATATATATATATATATATATATATATATATATATATATATATATATATATATATATATATATATATATATATACATATATATATATATATATATATATATATATATATATATATATATATATATATATATATATATATATATATATATATATATATATATATATATATATATATATATATATATATATATATATATATATATATATATATATATATATATATATATATATATATATATATATATATATATATATATATATATATATATATATATATATATATATATATATATATATATATATATATATATATATATATATATATATATATATATATATATATATATATATATATATATATATATATATATATATATATATATATATATATATATATATATATATATATATATATATATATATATATATATATATATATATATATATATATATATATATATATATATATATATATATATATATATATATATATATATATATATATATATATATATATATATATATATATATATATATATATATATATATATATATATATATATATATATATATATATATATATATATATATATATATATATATATATATATATATATATATATATATATATATATATATATATATATATATATATATATATATATATATATATATATATATATATATATATATATATATATATATATATATATATATATATATATATATATATATATATATATATATATATATATATATATATATTTAGTAGTTATGTAGGGAAGGCTTCCTACCATTCACATCTTAAATCATAAAAGTGTACATGAAAAATAATTAAATTTTATAAACCGATAATTATGTTGGCATATCATAATAAAGCTGATGAAGTTATAAAATGGATTGTCATTCGTGGAAGAAAGCAGAGTGCGGAATCGCTCGCTCATGAGCTGCTCAGCTCACGAGCGCGAGCCGATTGAAATTTTTCATCAGCTCACAGCTCACGAGCGAGAGCCAACCAAAATTTTTTTCAGCTCACGCTCATGAGCTGTGAGCAAATCAGATAGCTCGCGCTCGTGAGCTGAGCAACATCGTCCAGCTCACAGCTCATAGCGTGAGCTGAAAGTGCAGCTCATGAGCGCTCGTGAGCAGACTGAAAAAATATGTATGTATTGGTAAGCGTTGATATATAAAATATCAATTCGTTAAATGTTGGCGCTGGGAAGTGGGTGGTGATGATAAGCTAAGTATTCACAAAAGGGTTTTTAGCCATTTTTTTATTGCGCCAATAGATATAAATTGTAATGAAACAGATTTGGAACATGGTGGGAGGTGGGCGTGGACACTAAAAAATGGCGGAAGGGTCGTTTTTTATGAAAAAATTACTTTGCGCTAATCGATAGCAAATATCGCGAAACGGATTTGGAAGATGGTCTGAAGTGGGCGTGGACATTAAAAATGGGCGGAAGGGGCGTTTCTATAAAAAATTATAGAAACTAGTGGGGCTTTTCCGCCCCTTTTTAGTGTCCACGCCCACCTCCCACCATGTTCCAAGTCTGTTTCATTACATTTTACGAGCGCTCATGAGCTGCACTTTCAGCTCACGCTCTGAGCTGTGAACTGGACGATGTTGCTCAGCTCACGAGCGCGAGCTGGCTGAAGTTTTTCTTCGGCTCACCGCTCACGAGCGCGAGCTATCTGATTTGTTCACAGCCCATGAGCGTGAGCTGAAAAAAATTTTGTTTGGCTCTCGCTCGTGAGCTGCGAGCTATCTGAAATTGGTTGGCTCGCTCATGAGCAAGCGCGAGCTGAAATGAGCTGCTCGCTCGTGATTAATTCCGCACTCTGGAAGAAAGTGTAATGTCCGGGTCTGAAACTTGAATTTCCGAGAACAAATCATTAGTCAGAGTCCGCAACATTAACAGCATTATAATGTAAACTCAATGGAGGACATAGACGAAGACGTAGACGTACACGACATGAAGAAAAATTGGTATAATGTAACTTTTTCATGTCGTCTCGTCTATTTTTATGAAGGGATATTTTGATATTGTTGACACATGTGAAATATTTTTAGGGATATTCGAGAAAATTTATGAAAGTACATTGTTTCAGCTTGAAATTTTAGAAAATACTTATTGTTATTGGGTATGGCAACAATAAAGTAATAAACTTTTTGACATTTCCTAAAGGATATTAAGAAGTATTGGTGCACAATAATAAAATTGTTTGCTTGTTTGTGTAGTGTTTGCAAATAAAAGTGTTTAGAGTGCATTATAGAGGAAAATAGAAGAAAATTATTCGAATTCGAATATTCTCGAACTGGCAGCTAAACCCCCGCCGCTTTCAGACGATGTAGTTGCTACAACAGACGTGGAGACTGAATAAACAAATATTAAAAAGTAACATACAAATGAAGTGCGTGGTTGTATTACAACGCCGTGGTGAACTCCGTGCCGCTCCACCGTTTCCGAAAGACTCAAGAGTTGGTCGACTTCTTGCTCCAACGAAGTGAACTGACTTATGTTCGCATGCCCTCCTCCAGACTTTCGCATCTCCGCCAGATTATCTGCTAATTTCCTCTTGGTGTGGTTTTTTAAGTCCGCCCAAACCTAAAATAACGTGACAATAAATTCAACAACATAAAATATTTCATAATCACCTTCTTCCATTTTTGAGTAGTTCTAATCGGAGGGCCGCGGGAGTTTAGTGTTTCGCTTATTGCTTCCCATTCATCGTCCCATTTCTGTCGATTGGAGCCAAAAATCGGGGCTCCAACCGCCATATCAGGTCGTTTCTTTAACGCTTCCACTAGCGTGTAAAATTGGTCAAGCGTAGTACACTTTAAACTAAAAATATAAGTGCATATTGAAAAGATCATACTGTAGCATCCTTTAATTTTGACATATTCTGTTTTTATGGATAACTTACTTCCGCATTTTATACTTTGTCTTTCCTCCTGAATTTTTTCTGAATTTTTTTCCCTTCTCTTTTTTTCCCTTCTGAATTTATTATAATTATCACTCTTTCTTTGTTATTAATGAATACACAACCGGCAGACGCTAAAACTGGAATGAAGTAATCAGCACGAATCCATTTTGTGTTCGTCGCGTCTGACAATTATTTCGACCAAAAGTGAGTTTACATTATTCGGCGATCTGACAATCAACCCAGAATATACATAGGAAGATCCCATTTTAGACGAACTTTCGGCTTGGGAAATTTTCGTCACTTTTTCGTGTTTATGTTATACCGATCTGTCAAACATACGAAATACATAAAAAAATTCCACAAATTTCCAGCTTCGTGTACATCGTGACTTTACATTATAATGCTGTAAATTTCCACGAAAGAAATTATGAGTCAGGGTCTGAAGCTCTCGAACGCTATCTTAGATCAGAGTTGCATTTTGAGAAGTGAATTGATTTTTTAATTTTTCAATAAAGAAGCCATACTACTTTCGCGGTTGTTAGTTTCTTTTGCTTTAAGTAACCGGAGTTATTGTTTCAAATAGTAAATGTATTACTGCACTAATGTATTAATGCAGTATAGCTGCAGTAAGCACAAAAGGAATACTTTTCTTGACTTGAAAATATAATTTATCAATGCCGTGAATGCTATTTCAAATGTTCACAATAATAAGCAACCTCATTACAAATTCTCACAATTAATATTCATAATTAATTAATAATGAATTAAGTTATATAATGTTTTTCCAAATACGGTGAGCTCGCAAAAAGTAATTATTCGAAAATGTAATTTCAGCAAAAAGTGTTTTTAATTTAATATATAGGAAAGATTCCCCTGAAGAAGGGTTTATTGTCGAAATGATTGCCCCAGCGGGACAAAATTATATTCATTTTCGAAAGAAAATACGCAGTGCCAAAGATAAGCTGGCGAATTGGAAATGTTTGCTAGCTAATTGATAGCCTATTGTTTAAAAGATAAAGGAATTTATAATGTGATTTACCAAAAGTCATTTTTATTTAGATATTTATAGAAAGTTATTTTATGAAGGGAACAATCTTCCGCAACTACCATGTCACAAGAACGCGAGGGCTACGAAACAGTTACTGTCTAGTTCTACACGCCCAAGGATGTGCTGAGTGAATAAGATACATTCCTATAACTTTTATTTTTACTTAAGAATTAAATAAAACGTAATTATTTTTATTTTGGCATACTTCATAGGCAAGATAAGATAGCGATGGAGACAACGATGCTTCTTCACATTAGATTCCTACAGGGAAAGCGTATATTTCAAACCATTTGCCTCGTTTGGACAGCGCACGTGAAAAAATACACACATTTCTTCATTACTACGTATTTTGAAAATAAAAACACAATTATGTAAAAGAAAATATTTGCAATGTTTTTATTAAAGTATTAACTAATATAACTATAATAAAATATTAATTGAGCTAACAAGAATAACAAATTTCAAAGATATAAGCATTTTCAAACGTTATAGTATTACAAATCTCAAACAATAAAGGCAATGAGAACTTATATATATAAATTAATTTCTGTAAACAAATCAAATTATAAATTCAGTACTAAATTAATCTATTAAAGTAAAAAAATGCCGGTAACACTGTTTTTATACGAACGTTTAAAAAGATACTTAAAACCAGTGCTCGAAAATAACTTATTTTCAAAACTTTTATTTAAAAGTAAACTTTTAAGTTTTACTTTTAAAAGTAAAGTTAAAAGTTTACTTTTACTTTTAAAAATAAAAGTAAAAGTTTACTATTATTTTTAAAAGTAAAAGTATACTTTACACTTTAACTTTTATTTTTAAAAGTAAGTTAACTTTTAGCTTTTTTTATTTTTAAAAGTAAAAGTTTACTTTTAACTTTTACTTTTATTTATAAAAGTAAGTTTACTTTTAACTTTTACTTTTATAAATAAAAGTTAAAAGTTGACTTTTACTTTTATAAATAAAAGTTAAAAGTTGACTTTTACTTTTATTTTAAAAGTTTTTTAATAAGAGTTATTTGACTTTTTCGTAATAAAAGTCTTTTGTTGATGAGGTAGATGGTGGTCAATACGGACTAACATTGAGCTACGATATGATGAAAAGAATGGATCTTAGCTGAGAAATAGATTTTTTACATAGTGGAAAGTGGGCGGGGGCCACTCAATTCCGCCAAAGGGGCGTTTCTTACGAAAAAAATGACTGCGTCAATCGGCAGCAAATGTTGCGAAACGGATATAAAATCAGGTGGGAGGGCGTAGTGGACTTTTGACAAAAAAACTACTTTGCTCTAATCGATAGCAAATATCATGAAACGGATTTGGGATATGATGGTACGGGGCTCCCCAAAAGGGGCGGAAGGGGTGTTTTTCAAAACCCAAGTATTAAGTAAGTATTAAGAACGTCTCTCATTCTTTCTGACCTCTTCTGTTTTTTTCTGTCTATCTTTTTTCCACTATTTAGATGGATGCTTATGCGTATGCGTGTATATATGGCATGCATTCTAATATGTATGTGTGCCGATTTGTTCATTGAAGATTAGGAGTATGACTTTCGGAATAATGCTTACGACAGTGCCAACTATGTCATTAAATGCTATATGCCCATATATTTGCGGTGCCTCCTTTATAGCTATATAAGATTTTACACAATATACTATTCCTACGTATGTGTGATATGAAGTGTCTCAAGTTTGGGGAACATTACCAATAATACCCGAAACGCAATGGTCTGGTAATTTTACTTCAACAGCTGATGAAGTAGGTTCCCCTATCTGCATTGTAACGTTATCGATCGCTCTGATTGGACGTTCGTCTGCATGTAATGATCTGATACTTGCACTTGCTTTGGAAAAGTTTGAAAGGCGATCGATTTTCACATTTGAGTTTGTTTTAATATCAGATTCAATTTTTGGCAAAGCGCTATATTCACTCATTGTCTGAATGCCAAAATCTCTCTTTACTTCAGTGCTTGATTCATTTACATGTTTAGTGGAGATTTTGAAAAGCGAGCTTTTCTGAATTGGTAAAGTTGTATTGATCCCATTTGTGCCTGATTCTTGAACGCAACCATTTGGCAGAGAATTCGACGACACATTTTCGAAGATATGTACAGGACGTATTAAAACTTCCTTATTGCCAAATTTTGCAGAACACAAACCATATCGCTTGTTGAATGGAAACTTCGGTACTCCGAAGGTAAATGTAACCGACTCTACATTGAATATATATTCCAATAAATCATTGACATTAATACCAAAATTTCTTAGAATCAAGCACACATCATTTAAATTCGCTTCAAATCTTTCATCTATTAAAAATATATATCAGATTTATATTTTTTGTTTTAAAAATATATAACTTACAGTGTTCCACATGACGCCTGAAATCCCTACTAAATTCCAGTAAGAATTTATGCAGGCAATCTTGCAAGAGTTCTAAAGGAGTCAATTGTAAGCTTTTATAACCAATTGTTTCACATATCTGAGCAATAGACATACGAAGCACATTCTTCACGTACGGATCCGTCATTATTCCTTCAAGTAACCTACATAAATAAAAATCACGAGCCTTACTTCTCCATATGGTATTACAATATATTATCATAAACGTCAGTTAACCAAATCTTCCTCATGCAAAGTATTTTTGCCATATGGCGTTTTCCCTCAGCGTTGAATTGTAGTCAATAAACCTTTAATGAAAATAAAATGCTTACTTGTTGGTTGACCGTGTACCAGAGATAATGAGATAGGAAACTTCTTTAACTCTGGTTGTAGATTTGACGCAGAAATGCATAGTAGGGTTAGTGGAAACGGACGAAAATTAATGACGTTTTCACTCAGAAACTCACCTACGGGTCTCCCAATGACGTAATTTTTCGCTCAAACTCACCTACGTTGCCCCAGTCGTCCAATGAAAAATTTTGGTCTTAGACCCCATTGACATATCATTTATGAAATTATTTAGAGATTTCAACTTAGTTAAAATTTATACATAAAAACATTCCCATTCAGGTACATTTTTTTGACAAATGTGTAATTATGAGTGTACAAGAAATTTGATTTAATTTGTGGGAAGCCAGATAGAAAATATGTTTTATTATGGATGTTATTTTTAATCCCCGGTCTACTCCCGATTTAGCTAAATCGTGATAACTCCGAACGATGATAAAACAAGAGCGAGTGTGAAGATATACACGCGTATAATAGACGCGTAATATAGTTTTCCATTAGTTTTGCTTCTCTTTCTCCCTGCAAAACTATAGGCCAGAAATCAATAATGATTGGTAAATATTCTTCTGATTGGAAAATATTTATGATTTCGTAAGAAATGCCAGGTGGCTGCTTATTAATGTTCAAATATCCAGTCTTACGTAGTTGAACTATAACAATCGTAAAGCATTTCGGTCTGATAAAAATCCTATTGACGTTAACTATACCGGTATATATATATATATATATATATATATATATATATATATATATATATATATATATATATATATATATATATATATATATATATATATATATATATATATATATATATATATATATATATATATATATATATATATATATATATATATATATATATATATATATATATATATATATATATATATATATATATATATATATATATATATATATATATATATATATATATATATATATATATATATATATATATATATATATATATATATATATATATATATATATATATATATATATATATATATATATATATATATATATATATATATATATATATATATATATATATATATATATATATATATATATATATATATATATATATATATATATATATATATATATATATATATATATATATATATATATATATATATATATATATATATATATATATATATATATATATATATATATATATATATATATATATATATATATATATATATATATATATATATATATATATATATATATATATATATATATATATATATAATATATATATATATTATAATATATATATATATATATATATATATATATATATATATATATATATATATATATATATATATATATATATATATATATATATATATATATATATATATATATATATATATATATATATATATATATATATATATATATATATATATATATATATATATATATATATATATATATATATATATATATATATATATATATATATATATATATATATATATATATATATATATATATATATATATATATATATATATATATATATATATATATATATATATATATATATATATATATATATATATATATATATATATATATATATATATATATATATATATATATATATATATATATATATATATATATATATATATATATATATATATATATATATATATATATATATATATATATATATATATATATATATATATATATATATATATATATATATATATATATATATATATATATATATATATATATATATATATATATATATATATATATATATATATATATATATAT
>OZ016501.1:38995583-39017725 GCA_963966595.1 Physocephala rufipes
ATATATATATATATATATATATATATATATATATATATATATATATATATATATATATATATATATATATATATATATATATATATATATATATATATATATATATATATATATATATATATATATATATATATATATATATATATATATATATATATATATATATATATATATATATATATATATATATATATATATATATATATATATATATATATATATATATATATATATATATATATATATATATATATATATATATATATATATATATATATATATATATATATATATATATATATATATATATATATATATATATATATATATATATATATATATATATATATATATATATATATATATATATATATATATATATATATATATATATATATATATATATATATATATATATATATATATATATATATATATATATATATATATATATATATATATATATATATATATATATATATATATATATATATATATATATATATATATATATATATATATATATATATATATATATATATATATATATATATATATATATATATATATATATATATATATATATATATATATATATATATATATATATATTGATACGGAAAATGGTAGAACGCACCCGAACGTTCTACCCTTCACGTTAAAGCGAAACTGACACATGTGCCATTTCACGATAATCATCATTCACACTACACAAATATTACACATGTTTGACATGACTCATACGTTTCACAATAATCACACCATACAACACAGCCACACTAAGGTGCTTATTCTAAGAGACGAGGAAACTATTTAGCGTTGAACGTTAACGAGTCACGAACTAGGAAAAAGGGTAATCTAAGAGACGAGGTGTTTACCTCGTTTTGCTCTTACGTCTCGTTTATGGTGGCTAATATATTTACAGTGTTGGAAGGTACAAATTTTATAATACTCAATGTGGTGAATACACAAAAATTAAAATCAGTTGTTTTTTTCACGAAATACCTAAAATAAACATAGCTACAATATAAAACAGACTGTGCAAGATATTCATATAATAACATTTCAGCTTTCTTCCGTAAATTTTCTTAATTTTCAGTCAAAAGTATGCACCAATTTTATTTACGAGAGCCACTTTCCAACACTGTAAACAAACCTCGTGGTTTCTAACAAGTTACACAAAAAATTCGCGGTAATTTGCAAATGGATGCGCGGATGATTTGCTCTGCTCTCGCGTTTATTCATTCTATTCACTGTTCCAGGTTGTTTCTGTTACAACACATTAGATAGATTTCATGAAATTCATCGAATAAAAATTAAATATTGCTTAAATACTGTTTTCACATGTTTACATGTTTTGCAAATCCAATTAAATTAAAATTAAACTAAATTAAATACATTCATTCTCAAGTCTCCGTTTTCATTAAAAATAGTACAAATAAAAATTAAAATTAAATCTCCCTAAAAATCTTCTAATTTTATATTGAGACGACAAGTCAAAAGCACTCGTCTTTTTTTAGCAGAAAAAACCTACATTCGCGTCTCGACTCGTCTCTTAGATTACCAAAAAGACGAGGAAAAAAGACGTAACAAGCGAGTTGAATAATGACTCGTCTCTTGGATTACCAAAAGACGAGTTTTTTGATTAGCAGCTGTTTTTCAGTACAAGCATTTGCTCGTCTCGTCACGACTCGTCTCTTAGAATAAGGGTGTAAGAAATGGCAAGCACATTCCAGACCCTTCCTTTATCGCTAGAGCTGGGTATAAATACGACGGCTGCTGACAGCTGTCAATCAATTCGTGTCTGACTACTAAGGTGAACACATCACGCAAGTGCAAGTTACAAAGTGAAAGTACAGAATTGTAAAGGAAATAGCTGCGAGTAAAAGTGGTTAAATAAAGCTGACAAATAAATTTAGATTAAACACAACAGCTAAATAAAGTGTTTTATTGGATTATTCACAATCCAGTGATCGAACCTGAAATATTCAGAGTAGAATTTTCAAATAATGTAACAATTGGTGTCAGAAGTGGGATTGCTGAATAATCCTGTACCATGGTGAGATTTGCAGAATTAAAAATTTCTCAACTAAGAGAAGAGCTGGAAGCTCGTGGACTGCCTGTGACAGGTAACAAGGCGGAGCTGCAAGTGAGACTGCGTGCATCATTGGAAAAAGATGGCATCGGTGTAGATGGCTATGAATTCGGTTACGATGATGCCGGAGCGTCATCAAAGGTTGAAGAACAACTGCCAGAACCACAGCAAGCTCAAGGTTTCGATATGAACATGCTCCTTGCGGCAATGACGCAGGAGCTGGCAAAGAACACACAACAATTAAGCCAACGCATGGAGGAGCAATTGAAAAATAACACCACACAAATGCAACTAGAGTCAGCACAACTGAAACAAGAGTTATCCCTATGTATGGAGGAGCAACTGAAGAATAACAGCACACAATTGCAGCAGCAGCTGGCAAATAATACTTCAGAGCTGCAAACCCAATTGTCACGGATAGAGGGTAACTCTGCTCAGCTGCAAGCAAGACAGGATAAAATGGAAGAGCAACTACAACAGCTGGAGACAAAAGTGTTGCGTCTTGACAGAGAAATGGCATCCAGCGGGCCAGTCACAACAGTCAGTTCAACGAAGTTGAAGGCTCCAACCTTTGATGGAACCATACCGTTGAAAATCTTCAAAATGCAGTTCGAAACCACTGCACAAGCCAATCATTGGAGTATGGCCGATAAAGTGGCAGCCTTAGTGGTATCTATCAAAGGATCTGCCACAGAAGTTCTACAAACTGTTTCTGATGATGAAAAGGGAAACTATGATGCAATAATGGCTGCCCTCGAACGTCGATATAGCAGTGGCCACAAGAGGAAAGTTTTCCGTATGGAATTGCTGAACAGATATCAGAAAGCGAGCGAGTCGCTGCAAGAATATGCAACTGATATAGAGCGCCTTGCTCATTTAGCATATGCAGATTCGCCGGCAGAAGTCATAGAAACGTTTAAGATCGAAGCATTCGTCCGAAGAATAAGAGATGTGGACACTAAACGCGCAGCAAACATCGATACAAAGAAAACGTTTGCTAAAACAATATCGTATGCCCTGGCGCAAGAAACAGCGAGTCTCATCAGTAAACCAACACATAGCGTTCACAGAGTAGAGCTTGACCAAAACCAGAACATGGAAAAATTAATTCAGACGATGATTGCAGAATTCCGCAAAGCTTCCGGAAGTAAATGTTACAATTGTGGTAAGGCAGGTCATTTTGCAAGAGAGTGCAAATCATCTCGCAAAGTTGGAAACGGAAGGCAGATAGGCGGCGGAAATGGAAGTGGCGCTGCAAAACAAGACAAACCGTTAAACTAAAACGGGCCAGCCGTAAGGGGCATAAGCTGGTCCCGCCTACCGATTGCCCCACTGTCTTCGTTTCACAAATACGTCGAAACAACAACAGCCTTACGGTAAACGGAACTGTGAATGGACGAATACTCGTTTTAACAATGGATACAGGCGCAACACATTCCATTATCAGGTCAGATCTTGCGGGAAATAACATAGAGCCATTGATTGGTTACAAATTGCATACGGCTACAGGAGAGGAGGCAGGAATTCATGGTAAAATGGAGTGTACCGTACAATTGGGAACACTTGAAGTGCGACATACCTTTTTAGTGGCTTCAATAGTGAACGAAGTAATCATCGGTGTCGACTTCATGCTAGCCCACGGAATTACTCTTAATTTGAATGAAAAATTGCTGACATATCAGAATATGGAAATACCATTGAATGCTGGCTATCAACACCTTCAAATAAGAAGTGTGAGTATAAGTCATCAATAGCAGATTCCAGCCAAATCCGAAGCAATTTTATGGGCACGTGTGGATGGGGATTGTGGAAATGGCAATCTATGGGTAGTAGAAAGGGCAGAAACATCATCGGATATAGTCGTTGGACGAACGCTAGTAAAAATGAACAATAATGGGTGCATTCCAATACGTGCGGTAAATGAACTCACAAGACCAATCACTCTCCAGCCAGGAGTGGTAATAGGAAAATGCCAAGCAGTGGAAGCTGTAGTCAATTGCGAAAACATTCCTCAGACGTCCAAAAACAATGTTTATGTAGAAAGAAGAAAAATCGCCAACACCATGAACAACTGGTTGAATGAGTTGAATGGTTCAGAAAGACGAAAAGCAAAGCTCCTATTGGAAAAATATAGGTCCATATTTGCCAGTGACGACAACAAATTTGGAAGGACTGCTGTGGTACAACACCGAATAGACACAGGCGATGCAAGACCAATTCGCCAAGCTCCACGAAGAGTTCCACTGGCAAAACGAGAAGAGGCAGCCCGGATAATAAAAGAGATGCACCGGGATGAAGTAATTGAACCATCGACGAGTCCATGGAGCTCACCAGTCCTGTTGGTTAGAAAGAAAGATGGAAGTACACGATTTTGCGTGGATTATCGAAAGCTGAACGACGTCACCAAAAAGGACAGTTACCCGCTGCCGCGAATAGATGACACGTTGGACACATTATCTGGTGCGAAATGGTTTTCGACATTGGATCTGCAAAGCGGATACTGGCAAGTAGAAATTGAGAAACCTGATCGTGAGAAAACTGCCTTCAGCATTGGAGATGGACTGTGGCAATTTTCGGTAATGCCATTTGGGTTGTGCAATGCGCCAGCAACTTTTGAGCGATTGATGGAACACGTTTTAAAAGGACTTCATTGGAAGACGTGTCTGGTGTATCTCGATGACATCATTGTCATGGGTAAGAATTTCGAGGATCACCTTAAAAATCTGGAAGAGGTCTTTAGTCGAATTTCATCTGCCACTCTACGGTTAAACTCGAAGAAATGCGTCGTATTTAAAAGAGAAGTGAAATATCTGGGCCACAAAATTACTACAGAAGGAATTCACACGGATGAAGACAAAATAAAATCAATAAAAGAATGGACTCGTCCTAGAAATGTCCATGAAGTTCGTAGTTTCCTAGGCCTGTGCACTTATTATCGACGCTTCGTACCTGGATTTGCCAACATCGCCCGCAGCTTGCATAACCTCACAAAGAAGAATTGCAAATTTGAATGGAAAAAGGAAGGAGAAAATGCTTTCCAGCAATTAAAAGAATTGCTTTGCACAGCACCAATGTTGGCGTATCCAGTTCCTGGCGAAAAATTCATCTTGGACACAGATGCTAGACGCTTACGGAATAGGAGGTGTACTATCACAAATAGTTAATGGTCAAGAAAAAGTAATTGGGTATTACAGTCGAGTACTTGGAAAACCAGAAAGGAACTATTGTGTGACCAGACGAGAACTATTAGCAGTGGTGGAATGCGTCAAACACTTCCACAAATACCTGTATGGGCAGAATTTTCTACTGAGAACAGATCACGCAGCGCTCAGGTGGCTTTTACAATTTAAAAATCCAGAAGGACAGATTGCGCGCTGGATAGAAAGACTGCAAAACTACGACTTCGAAATACAACACCGGAAAGGAGGGTTGCATGGCAAAGCTGACGCGCTATCTCGCCGACCATGTCCATTGGAATGCAAACATTGTTGCAAGGCAGGAAGATGTGAAGGCGTAGTTGACGTCCGACTAACCAACCTGCAACCTGAAGAAAAGTGGGAATTTGCTGCCATAAGAGATTGCCAACTGAAAGACAATGATTTAACCAGGATCATGAGCGCTATCGAAATGAACCAAAGACCAACTAAAGAAGAAATGGCTCCAGGAAGCCGATTAGAAAAGGCATATTGGATGCAGTGGAAAAGCTTAAAGCTGATAAATGGAGTACTGCATCGTACATGGGAAAGCAAGGATGGAAAATACACGCGCAATTTGATCGTCGTGCCTAAGTCCAGAATAGCAGATGTATTGATGGAATTTCATAACGGGCCAAGCGGAAGTTTAGAAGTAAAGGCAAATTCCACCAGTACAATGCAGGAGCACCTTTCGAACGCGTAGCAATGGATGTAGCTGGACTAGTAGCCGACTAGTGACTCCGGAAATAAATATGTGTTGGTAGTTATGGACTACTTCAGTAAGTGGCCTGAGGTGTACCCCTTACCAAACCAAGAAGCAAAGACTGTGGCAGAAACCTTTGTGCAGAATTGGGTTACAAGATTTGGCGTACCAATCGAGTTGCACTCCGATCAGGGACGAAATTTTGAGTCTGCCATATTTCAGGAAATGTGCTCATTGCTTGGAATCAAGAAAACTCGAACAACTGCCTTACACCCACAATCAGACGGAATGGTAGAGAGATTCAACCGTACGCTAGAGGAACATTTACGCAAGGTAGTGGACAAATGTCAGCGCAATTGGGATAAGCACATTCAAATGTTTTTAATGGCTTATCGGTCAGCAGTCCATGAAACCACATCACATTCACCAGCACGAGTTATTTTTGGAACAGACTTGAGATTACCATCAGACCTGAAATTTGGCAAATGCACGAACCTTGCTGAAAAGGGTAATCCCTATTGGGAAATGCTGCAGTCGGATATGGACGAAATACACCAGCAAGTAAGGGAGCACATGCAACTGATGAGTAATAAAATTAAGGACCGTTACGATCGAGCTATGAACTCGGAAGGATTCCAGGAAGGTGAATTGGTTATGTTGTACAATCCACAAAGAAAAAAGGGTATATCGCCAAAGCTACAGACGGCATGGGAAGGTCCCTATAAAATTATAAAACGGCTGAACGATGTTGTATATCGAATACAAAACCTATCACAAAGGAAGGGTAAACTAAAAGTTGTCCATTTGGAAAGATTAGCCCCATATCATCAATGGAATACGATGTCTGATCGGGACGATCAGACTTAAGCGGAGGGCAGTGATACGGAAAATGGTAGAACGCATCCGAACGTTCTACCCTTCACGTTAAAGCGAAACTGCCACATGTGTCATTTCACGATAATCATCATTCACACTACACAAACATTACACATGTTTGACATGACTCATACGTTTCACAATAATCACACCATACAACACAGCCACACTAAGAAATGTCAAGCACATTCCAGACCCTTCCTTTATCGCTAGAGCTGGGTATAAATACGACGGCTGCTGACAGCTGTCAATGAATTCGTGTCTGACTACTGAGGTGAACACATCACGCAAGTGCAAGTTACAAAGTGAAAGTACAGAATTGTAAAGTAAATAGTTGCGAATAAAAGTGGTTAAATAAAGCTGACAAATAAACTTAGATTAAACACAACAGCTAAATAAAGTGTTTTATTGGATTATTCACAATCCAGTGATCGAACCTGAAACATTCAGAGTAGAATTTTCAAATAACGTAACAATACAAAAATCCCATTAGAATGATGAATGCATTTCCACGCCACCCAGGAAGTATGCACTTTGGCGCGTTACCTATTTTAGATGTCCGGATGGTATAGGCCTACTGTCCATATACAAATACCCAAGATAAACATATTTTATAAATTACACATTATAGACTTACCCCCCGATTCTGGCGAGCAATGACACAAGTCATTTATAACAAATTTGTTATAATTTTTGTCATTCAAATTTGTGATCGCTATTCTGGTTAAGCGGTGACAGCACGAAAGCTCTTTATATTCACCATTGATAGCAATTATTCAAGATTCGATTCAATCTGTCTCATTTGCTTTTTTCCGGCTGCTTCTCAATTATTTCGTTATGCTTCTCAACTATTTCGTACTATATAGTTATGCTTGGGAAGATAAAACTCATTGTAGTATTTAAAAGTTGAAAAGTAACAAGAAAAGTTAGACGAGAAAGTATGATTCGAACTTTGCATAACAATATTTTCTATTAATTTTGACGTGTGAAAAAATAGCAAGAGTTTTTTGAAATAATTTTGAAATAAACATATTTTTGTATGAGTTGCTTTATTGTATTGGTCGGATTGGCTAACCTTTGAACGCAATATAATTAAAAGTGAATACAGAAAATGTTAGAATAATGAACACAAATACTATTTCACTGAATTTCTATCATCGCAAGTGGTTTTCTTTGGTTCTCAAAACCTGACTATATTCTTGTTATCTACTTTTGAGATCATAACAATAAAAATGACAAATGTCATTCGGAGAGCTTTTAAATTTTAACCCGAATAGCTATTTGTGACATGTCTCCTTGAGTTGAGTTTTGTCACTCAACTAGAATAAGGGGGTTAAACGTGCTTCAAAATACGTTGTTAGAGACTTAAAATTGTATAATAAGATGTTAAAAGTGAATGTAAAAAGTGAATGTAGAAAAAATCGTGCTTCAAAAAACTAAGTAGTCTTTCATCTGCTCCCGTCAACGCACCTGCTAATCGATTGAGATATTACTCAGCAGTTTTCAGTATATCAGATTAAAATTAATAAATTTGCCGGCTTTCATTAATCGGACGATAATGCTGAATTCCACCTTTATATTGAAACTGCTATATGGCGTCACGGTCTCTGCACACCTATTGAACGACATTCATATTTTCGTTCCCCGATTTTCTTCATGACGGCATGAATTCCTTCGTTTACCCTTTTACAGATCGTCATTTGCACAGAATGAACCTTTTCGAAGTGCTTGTTCTGATTTGAACTTTGTATTTTCGGTGGTTAGTTTATCGGGTTCCACTTTTTATTATTATTGAATTCTTTGCAATTACAAACAAAACTTACCTACATAATCTTGTTCAGTACCAAAAATAATGAAATTTGGTAACTCTAAAAGTATTTTGAACCTCACATAGCGAGCTATATTGGTTTAATATATTGGTTTATTGGTTTTTTTAATAACTAACGATAAACATTACATTATGCCACATTCCAAAATGCCGGCAACACTGTTTTTATACGAACGCTTAAAAAGGTGTTTAAAACACTACGAGCCGCATAAACAGGTAACACTAAAATGGTAAAATCTAGTGGCATAGCCAACGAGATAGGAGACTTTTCCCTAAAAAATGTGTCAAAAAAACGACAAAATTTTACACGATCAAAACTCACGTACAGGGGTTATATAGATGTGTGCGTAGTTCACCAAAATAATGTCACGTGTGAAATTTCATGAAAATATTATGTAAACAATTTATTGTGTTTACATTTTTTCATAGGCACCAGTTCTCAAAACTGAATTGAGTTATTAGAATTATTATAATTCTAATAATAGTCTACTGAAACATCAGGTCTTGGTGAGTAATTTGACTTCAGTCACTATTAAAACTTACCAATTAATTCTCTCAGGGGAGAGTCGTTCGATCAAGCGTTGGGTTGCTCCTACTTGCGTGAATTGAGGTAACAAGCGATAAAGCTGGGAGCTCAAGAACCGATAGAATGGAAATATTACTCATTCTTACAGTTTACATTACAGTTATTATCATTCAGTAAGAGACTAAACGAGGACTTCCAGTTGCCATTATTGCAATCCCGGGGAAATGCTAGAAACGATATGCCCTGAACGGCAAATATCTGAACTCGAGCCTTGACTAATTGGAGATTCTGCTAAAAATACCGTATTAGCAACGTATTATGTTGGCTCCTACGCCAATAAATAACTTACTGGGAAGGGTAAATATAAGGAAATATACTCAAAATCTGCATCTTATTCACGTAAATCACTTACTTGCGAACTTATAGGTTTCGGAAAGAATGTGAACACTACAGTCAAAACTGCAGCCCTAGGTGCATTGCCATCTCTATTCCAGATTCAAGATAAATTTACTCCCTTTAGTTTCCAACTGCAAGCAGAATCATCGTAAACATTCCGTTGAAATAATTAATTTAATTCCGTTGAAATAAGACAATGGATACGCTTTAATTATACACAATTGTTACATTCAATTATTTTAAAATTGTTCAATTCAAATATTGCGCGCAAATCCTTTAATTGTTTAATTTAATATCTGTTAGTTAAATTTAAAAGAATGATTTTGTAATGAGTTCATAATTTGATTTGTTTTCGGAAATTAATTAATATATGTATTTTATATATGTAATTAATATGTAAATAATATATGTAATTTCTCATTGTTTTATATTTGCTATTTTATATTTATATTTGATATTTTATTATAATGATATTAGTTAATATTTCAATAAAACTAAATATTTTTATTTTATTCAAATACTTTCATATTTTAAAAATACGTACTCAAGAAAAAGTTTGGGTGTTCTTTCGCGTGCGCTGTCCAAACAATGCAAATGGTTCGAAAAATACGCTCTTCCTGCAGGAAACTAATGTGCGGAAGCATCGTTATCTCCATCACCATTTTATCTTGCCTGTGAAGTATGCCTAAATAATTTGTTGCAAATTTTTAATATTTACTAATAACGATGCAACTTGATTAGTAATGTTTTCCTATATTGGTAGAACACTAACGCCGAACAGCGAGTGGGTGGTATCTTGAACACTAAAGGAAACTTTGAAAACTTGCATGCAAGAAACCAAAGAAATATATATCTAGAAATACTGGTTACAGATTACTAAAAATATTCAAATAACTATAAAAATTAATAGTATTGTTAGTTTGATTGGATCTCAATTCCCTCAAAACCCTTGTTGGCTTGACTGAAACTTGATTAAGCATTATTTGAATATTTAGTATTTATTTCCACATAAAGTATTATAATTAGAATTTATTACCAAATAAAGTATGAATACGTTCCTCTTTTCAGTTTTGAATGAAAAAGACGTACTTTATTTGTTTTAAACCATAGATCATTTATGTTTTGACCGAATACAATTCGAAAAAATTATTTATCTCCGTAAATATTGCAGTAGTGCAAAAAATAGTATTAATGAAAATAAAAGCACTAAAACCTTCTTTCAATTGGTGGCAATATTATACTGGTATCTGGTATCGTTTCCAAGGACATATAAACTGAAGTTATAACCATTCAGTTGACGATAACTTTTAAACCGCAATCGACCCGACCGACAAGTAATTTTCACAAGAATGACGAGAAGGACAACAATTTTTGCGTCCGGAAACTTGCACATGTGCGGACCCCCAGACAGCCATCCTGGCGGCATATTCGCAAGTCTGGCATCCTTGTTTTTATTACTTTAATTAGTATTTAATTAATTTTAACAAAAAAATCATAGTAAAATTATTTATATTTTAAGGTGTGGTGAAAGAGTCATTGGCGAAATTATCACAGAGGTGCAAAATAAATTAATAAATGGAACTAAAACAGAATGAAATGGCCACAGTGCACTTTGTAAATGCAAACATTTTATTAGCATCCTAAATGTCACGATTGAAATAATTTAGTCTGAAAATAAATGGTTTAGCTAAAAACCATGTTAATATAACACAGAAATTATCGAAGCGTTTGAAATTGCAATCCAAAACGGACTCAAATTGTTGTATGCAGTACCAAAAATTATGAAATTTGGTAAACTTGATAGTTGTTCGATGCATACGCAGCAATACTAATATATTATTTTATTAATATTTTTAATAATTAACAAAAAACTTGTTACGAGACCCTATGCTAACGTACCCGACAGGACCACCGACTAGCTCACTCTTACGGTGGGGTTCTCAACCCGTCCTATCGGGTCGAGGGGTAACAAAAAAATTATTCTCCTTTACATATTTGTATATTTCCTACACCTACCGAACCATCATTCCTCCACTACACAGATCAATTAACGCAACATCACATTTACTTTCAAAATTTTAATGTACAAATATATATACATAGACTTAGATATGAAATGAAATGTTAACGCATAATTTATAATTTCCGAAATTTCTTATATACAAAGCGTGAAATGAAAGTTCTTACGTTGACCGAACTCCTCGGTCGATCTTTTCCGTTAAAACAAACATCTATGCACGATTTATGGATATCTCGAAATTTCACCTCTAATGAGCTCACTGGAGGCGTTGTTGGTAAAAGATAATCAGAAACACAAATATAACATTAATTCCTTTCCAATTCGCTGTTCCCAAGGAGTTGGTGTACAGAATGTTTTTATAGGGCGTTACCACACATATAATTAGACAAATATAATCGAATACCGTAAAACAATAAAAATTGACAATTAAGAACCAAATTTAGATTTCTTTCTCTTCTCAGATTTGTTTCAGCGGGACCAATGCCACGGTCGGTTGCTTTATCGTGGGACAGACATAATTCTTGCAGTTTGCGTTTCGGAACAAGGTAAGTATTAACTTGTCTTTCAGATTATTTTCCCCCGGAACGGGTATCTAATGAGGCTGCGCGCTATGCGGTATCTTAACTTAATCTAGCTTAAGTGGACTTATCTGGCGCGGCGCGTTTCACCCTTTAAGGCCCGCCGTATCGAACGACTCGCTTCACCGTCGACACCGATTCGTCACTCCACACACCCCTCGGGTGCCAGTCCCGTTGCAGTGGAGGCACAAAATGGCAGTGACTAGTCTTGCCTGCACTAGTTCACTGCCAATGAACTAACGCAGACTAGTTCCGAGGCCTCACCAAAGGCTAAAAAATGGTGCCACGGGTGATGCGCATAGGGGTCCTTCCTACCCCTCTAATATAAAGCCCACAAAAATAGCGCATCGTGGGTAGGCTTCTCACTTGTGAGAGCTTCGTGGTGGCTATGGTTGCCACCCAAAGATACGCGGGTAGAGACCAAAGTGTCTCCGCGTAGAGTTGCGTGTGGAGGAGGCCGCCTCCCCCAACTCGGCTGCCGGTAGCCACATACCGGAAGAGGCTTTAGATAGTGCCTCGATCGCTAACCTGCGAGGAAGTCCTGCTCCGCCTCAGGCTTCCATAGGTACATATATGGTGCAACAGGGCAAAGTTGCAGCCGTGGTCGTTGGTTGCCGATATAAAGGTATTCATAGTGTCTACCTAGCAACCCCGAATGTGGGTGGGCCCACCGTGGACTTAAGCCAATCATGGCAGGCGTCCACGTAAAGCACATGGCAGAAATCCACACACCCCTTCTGGGAAAATTCGCAATTACACGTTCGATTCTTTCAATGGTTAAAGCCACTTTTCGTGCAATTCCCTCTCCGTTTTCTATGGCATCGCACTAGTAGCACGGTAGAGATTTTATATCGTTCCTCTCCACATAAAATTCTTGACATAAACAACTTTAATTAATTTTCTTTTAATATGCTCCACTCCTCAGCGCTTCACCAAGAATTTACTTATTAATTTTATCACTTTTACTAAAAAAAACGCGAGCTTTACCGGAGCTTCTTGTTCGTATCAACGCCAAGTATCCAGTCCAATTCCTCACTCATGAGCTAAGAAGCTGCATTTAACGTCCCGCTATGGCACTCACATATTCAGTACCGTTATAATCGGATGATCTTTACGCGAAATAAAAGTATGCGTTCATAGAGAGTATACATGTACGCTCTAACACACTTCAATACCTATCCTCTCTTAAACCGGTTTTACATACGCCTCATACACTTGCCTGTGGCTATGCTCTCTTCACTCATCAAACACACGAAACATCAAAATTCAAAAAGAAATTAGCGAGTTAACTGTTGCTCTTTCTCATGGACGATTTTCACCTCAACTCACAAGGCGTTTCTCTATTTACTATCGTTTCCTATTCATTCCTTTAAATCTTTATCGAACCGCTTGTTATACCAGTTTAAAGCTAGTGAGTGGTTACTTTACTACTTTCACTTAGATGTTAATTTCGAAGTAAAATGTAAACAATTGGTGTTCAGCCATTACCAATTTCTTTTTTTTTTCTTTATTCCTTTCAGGTTCCCTACCCGCAGCAAACTTGGATATTATATATATTGCTGAATACTGGCAACACTGCTTTAATGCGAATACTCAAAATGGCCCATTAAGTAGTAAGCGCCGCGCATGGTGGCAACACTAAAATCATCGAATTTATGGGAGATGTGAAGAAGTAATTAGGGTATGCCAATGCCACATGTTTTACACATTTGATTTTTCAAGAGTTTCTATTGATGATAATAAATAAATAATTTCGTGTAGGTCTAGTTATTAATATGGGCACCAGGAGCTCAAAAGTTATATTAAATGATCTACGATGAAGAAAGGAACTTATTAATAATAATACAATTTTATTTGAAACTAAAGATAGTCATATTTGTGTATTGGTATACTCAAGTAAAATCTTTTATATTTTACATAAATTAGTGCGTCTACCACTTGGCTTCAAAATAATGGTAGCAGAATTGTTAATAAAACAATGAGAATAATTTTTTAAATAAATTATTTGATGTAGTTTTATTTTTAAGTTAGTTTTAGACTCTGGTTTCCAAAAATTGGTTTAAATGATTTGAGTGTTCTATTAACTAAGCCAATCGAATTTGTTATACTTTAAAATATTTAATAAAATTTAATCGTTTATATTCTTATGCATATGAAATAACTACATTTATTTGTTATTAATCAATTTATACAAATATTTTAGTTATTATATAAATAATGCGCAAAAGTTGTCTACGCATCTTATATCATAAAAGTGACACATGAAAAAAAAATTAATTTTATAAACCAATATCTACGTTGGCATATTAAAACCAAGCTGGTGAACTTATAAAATGGATTACCATTCGTGGTCTGAAAAATGTGTAATGGGCGGGTCTTAAACTCGAATTTCTAAGAACAAATCATTAGTCAGGGTCTTAAACATAAAATTTCCACGGAAGAAATTATGAGACAGGGAAATAAGTGTATGCAAGTAAATGCAAATAAATCATTTAATATATATTTGCACTGTAAATACTGATTATATTGAAGTGAACTAAACTATTCAGGATAGAAAAAATAACTGTTAAAATATTTATTTTATTTCAAAGTAAAGATAGAAAATATCAAATAACTACATTAATTCACATTATTAATAATAATTACGTTAATAAATAAATTCTTTTAAATATTTGTTTAATTAATTTTACCAACACTTACCTAAAAAATTGACTTAAATGCTTTCATTGTCCTATTAAGTAACTCACTCCATTTCGAAAAATCATTAAAACGTTACACCACATCACATTTCGTTTATATTCGCATAAAAATTTAACAATATTAATTTAAAGTGAAGATAGAAATATAAAATAATTACATTGATGCAGTATGTTCAAACACATGTACTGCAATTTAATTGCTTCGACGTGTGGTTAGCAAACATGGAAATTTAAAGCAAAGCCTTCACTTGGCTTCAGGATAATGTTAATAAAACACCATGCAGAATTAATTTAAGTAAATTGTTTTAAATAATCGTTTAATTTATTTTACTCTCTTTGATATGCTTTGCCTCATTAAGTAAGAAACCTCATTTTGCGAACCACTAAAGTTTTACATAAAATTTCATTTCTTTTATTTTCTCATCCTTACAGTGCAATATTTTCGCTAATAAAATTATGGTCATCAAACAAAATATGCACAAAGTGCTTGACACAGCTTAAACATTAAAAGTGAACATGAAATTGTATTTAATTTTATAGATCAATAACTAAGTTGGAATATCAAAAAAAGTTGGTGGGAATTTTAGACGAAAATGTCTTTAAAGTTTGAAATTGAAATATTTTTTGGGTCTGTAACTTGCAATTCCACGAATTGTTTGGCCTGTAACGTCGATTTCCAGGAATTCTTTGGTTTCTTTGGGCCCGAAACTCACTAACCCCAGAGATAATGGGATAGGAAACTTTTTGTGAGAAAGCAATGTCAAAATTTTACACGACTGAAACTCACGTACAAGGTTCTTGCATACGCATGCGTAGTTCACAATAATTATGTCAAATATGATATTACATGAGAATATTATGTAAACAATTATGGATTGTTCATCTTATATTGCTTTTTAAAATGATACAAATTACGGCCAATCAATACATCTGAATTATTATCCTGTAATAAAGAGGCATTTGATTGTTAGAAATGAGATTAAAAAGTTGATATAATTTAATTTAGCAGTTCTCTGTGTTACTATCAAATAATATCAAATCTTTTTTCAACGCCAGCATTTATATGCATTTGCTTTTCTAAAAGTTTCTCTTAAGGATACATTCATGACAATTATGTTGAAGAAATAAGTTTTGTGCAAGCAAATGCAAATTTACTGCATTTAATATATATTTTCAATGTGTATATTGAATATACTGAACTGCACTAAACTATTCAGGATAGAAAAATAAAGTGTTAAAATATTTATATTACTTCAAAGTGAAGATAGAAAATATCAACTAATTACATTAAACCCCATTATTATGAATGATTACATTAATAAATAAATTCTGTTAAATATATTTTTATTTAATTTTACCATCACTTGTATAAAAAATTGACTTCAATGCTTTGATTAGCCTATTTAATAAGTCAATCCATTTCGAAAAATCATTGAAACGTTACATTTCATTTCGTTCATATTCTTATAAAATTAGCAATATTATTAATTTAAAGTAATGACAGAAATATAAAGTAATTATATTTTTGCAGTATATTAGGGCACAATTAATATACATATTAAACAGCAAATTAATTGCTTCGACGTGTGATTAGCAAATATTGAAATTCAAAACAAAGCCCTTCACTTGGCTTCAGGATAATGTTACTAAAACACCATGCAGAATTAATTTAAGTAAATTGTTTTAAATATTCGTTTAATTTATTTTACTCTCTTTAATATGCTTTGCCCCATTAAGTAAGTCATTTTGCGAATCACTAAAATATTGCAATGTTTACAATATTTTCGCTAATAAATTAGTAGAAATGTTAGGGTCTTCAAACAAAATGCACACAAAGCATGTACACCAGAGATAGATAGATAGGAAACTTCTGAAAATACAACTTTGATTTTGGTTTTTGTAAAGAAGGGTTAGTGACGTTCAGGCCCAAACAGACAATGGAATTCCAGGATATCGATGTTACAGACCCAAACAATTCGCGGAATTGTATGTTACAGACCCAAACAATATTTAAGTTTCAGACCCTAACGACATTTCGGTCTAAAATTCCCACGTTTGTTTAGATATTCCAACTTAGATATTGATCTATAACCAGGCTATTCTGTAAAGTCACATCATGCGTTCAGATCCTGCGTTCAATTTGTCACATGAGCGAAAACTACAAATTCTGTAAGGATTCACAAACGTGGGAGGGGAACTCGTAAGAAATAACCGACTTTCGCTTTGCCTATCATTCGTCATGTGTTTGTATTCTAGTTCAGTCGGCACAGTGTTACCATGTATAAAGACTGCTAGGTATGAGTGCGGTCGTTTAAGTAAGGTCTCTATATTTTCATATATATAACAAATTTATTTATTTATTAAATTTTTAAATAATTTTAAATGTTGAACATTTTCTTGATTTTTAACATTATATCAATTAAAATAAAATGTTTTTGTAGACGTTGTTTCAATTTTACCATACAAATCTCAACAAGTTCAGCATTACTTTCAACATAACCCCCGTAATATCATATAAAAATTTGCAATGGCGTAAACTGGCAACAATGGCAAAGCAGGAACGACTGGTTATTTTATGCGTGCTATATGACACTTGAACGCATGCAATCGAATGTTATGGAATTCGTGTGTTTTCGGAAAATCTTTCGAAAAGCATATAAAAGTAGCAAATACATACGTCACAAGGACATGGGATGGGATGTGTTCGAGTTTATTTTTTTCTGACAACGGAACATCTGTTTTACGAAAATAACAAAAGATAATAGAGAATAGAATCGAACTGAACGCAGGATGTGAATTTACAGAATAACCTGATAAAATTAAAATCTATTTCATGTACACTTTTATGCTCTAAGCTGTGTACATGCATTGTGTTCATATTATGTTTGATGACCATAATATATCTAATAATTTATCGGCAAAAATATTGCGCTTTTGTAAGCATGAGGAAATAAATGAAATGAAATTTCGTGTAAGAGATTAGTGATTAGCAAAATGGATTGACTTATTTAATGGGGCAAATAATTCAAAGAGAGTAAAATAAATTAAACAAATATTTAAAACAAATTACTTAAACAAATTCTGCATGTTGCTTTATTAACGTTGCCGTAAATTCAAGTGAAGGGCTTTTTTTTGATTTTCATGTTTACTAATCACTCGCCGAAGCAATTAAATTGCAGTAAATGTGTTTTAATAATCTTCACCTTAAATTAAAATATTGTTAATATTTTATGAGAATATAAACGAAATGAAATGTGGTATAACGTTTTGAAGATTTTACGAAATGAAGTGTTTTTCTTAATAGGCTAATCAAAGCATTCAAGTCAATTTTACAATATAAGCGATGGTAAAATTAATTAAACAAATATATAAAAGAATTTACTTCTAGCACCTTTTCCCATTTTAAATTCCTTTTTTATTTCTTTTCTGTCTGGTATATCCCATAAATAGATTAGAATGGTGTCGGCTTCTCGGTATAAAAGGTGATAACAAAACACTTTTCCAACTGAATGTTTGGCGAAAAGAGTCATAGATTAAGACGGGATGCTGTCCCTGATTTAGATTTAAAATTTTTAACCTCAGCGATTAATGTAGGAGAATTTACAAAGTAATTCAATTGCAATCTAATGCATTGTAGGTTGGGGTACGTGTATGTATTCCAGTAAAATATATTTAGTGTATATTATTATATTTGTGAATGAACATTTTCTTTGCTTCGTTTTAACATTCTATTTAACGGTGCTCAACTAAACTTATTTAGCTTTTAACTTTTCATTTTGTCATTACAACATAATTAACATTTCAATTAATATGCATAACATATAGCAATCACTTTACTAAATTTTACTTCAACCTTTTATATATCATTATACAGTTTTATGTCACTAACAATGTATAATTTGTAAAACTAGTGTGTCTTGTGTATTTGTATATGGGTGGTATAGGCCTACTGGGGAACCGGACATCCATAAAATACCGGTAACGCGCCAACGTGCGTACCTCTTGGGTGCCGTGGAGATGCGTAAATCTTTCTAATGTATGCATTTTTTAATGACTTCCTTGTATATTATTATACACAGTTGTGGCGGGAAGAAAAGCTTGTACCAATAAAATTGGTTTTCATTTCTCATTATGTTTTCATTTCTCACATGAAGGAAATATAGAAGCGTCATCCATAACATGGTGAGAAAGCACTCCTGGAAGTTATCCAATATGTATTAACGTCAGCGTCATTTATTCCGATGACTTTGAAAATTACTCTTACCTGTTACATTTTCTGGGCGAATTAAATTCAGAGTAATTGCTCATTCCGCAAGTCCATAAACAAAACTGTTAGGGTAATTGTTAGGAATACAAAATCTTTCTCTAGTTCAAAATCTCGTGGTCTCATAATATTTATATAAATTATATTCTGGTATCCAATCGCCAATGCCCTTAAACCGATTGGCAATAACACATTCACGCAAGCCTCCGTCACCGCCAATAGATTGCACAATACTCTCCAAAGCCTCTTCTACTTTCATATGCATCTGCAATTGCCTAACCTTCATTTCATCCTCTCCAACATTGTTGTTGCCATGTCTAAGCTCTGGGAAATATAATTATTATCCATCCTAACGTTTTGATAAATATCCATAATTTCACTTTCTTACTTTGCCATTACTATTTGATCCATGCGTTTCCTAAAATTAGGATCTTCGTAGTGATTTCTGTAGTGTTAACCATTTTCACCTTCACGTCCATGGGAAAAAGGGAATTGAATCAATTTTTTAAATCCTATATTGGTTGACCTTAATTTGTTTCACAAGAAAATTTAATATGAACGACCGATCATTGTTTACATAATATTCGCAAGTAATGTCATACGTCACGTAATTTTGGTGAATTACGTATCCATATGCAAAAGTCTTGTACATGAGTTTCAGTCGCATAAAATTTTGACGTTGATTTGTCAGAATTTTTTAAGGAAAAGTGTTTCCTATCTCATTATTTCTGACATACATAGCTCAAAGCATAAAAGTGTACATGTAATAAAATTTAATTTTATTTTTCAATGACTCAGTTGGAATATCAAAACAAATGTGGTGGGTATTTTAAATCGAAATGTCATAAGGACTGAAACTGAAATATTGTATGGTTCTGTAACTTCCAATTCCGCGAAATGTTTGCGCCTGGTACATCAAATTTCAGGAATTCTATGGATTGTTTTGACCTGAAACTCACTAACCTCACTCACCCACTTTACAAAAACCAGAACCAGAGTTCCATATTCAGAAGTTTCCTATCTCTTTATCTCTGCTCAAACTACTTTACAAAAATAAAAACATAGTTCCATGTCATGAAGTCACTTTATCTATGGTTTTGGTCATGTAGAATTTTGTCGTTTTTTTTGCTACATTTTTTGTGGGAAGAGTTTCCAATCTCGTTCACTCTGGTTTATGGCCTTATTGCACAAACCGAAACGAATGGAAAGGCTGTGACGCTGGCTTTGAGAAGACGCGCGGATTTTTTTTAGTATATAAAATTTCTGTTTGGTACTGTTAGCTGTTTCAGTACTGTAGCTGTTTCGGTACTGTTACTCAACCGGCACCCGGCTTCGGCATCCAGTTTTTGCATGGAATCCCCTGATAAGCACTAACAACTTTTGTTTATTCGTGCCCAACGAAATTTCATCTGCTGCTTATCTATAGGCTCTCAAAGAAGAAAAAATGAGAGCAAACACAAAAAGGAATCGAAAAAGCAGCATATTTTCGTATTGTGTAATAACGCGGTTACATATAAACCTGAGATAATTATCTCTGAAATAAACTTTCTGTTGCGGGGGTGAACATCTTTCTTGCTTGCAATATTTTTGAAGAAAAATAGTTTACAACAGAGACAACCCTTCCCAATAAGTTCTTTATTGGAGTGGAAACCAACATATGTTGCTAACACAGTATTTATAGCAGAATCTCCAATTATTCAAGGCTCGGGTTCGGATATTTATCGTTCACGGCATACTGTTTTTAGGATTTCCTCGAGATTGCAATAATGGCAACTGGAAGTTCTCGTTTAGTCTCTAACTGAATGAAAAGAGCTCTGGGTGATAATTCTTTTCCAGTAAGGTCGATCTTCTTTCCGGTTCTTAAGGTCACAGCTTTATTGCTTGTTACCGCAATTCACGCAAAGTAGGAGCAACCCATCGCTTGATTGAACGGCTCTGCGCTGAGAATTAATTAGTAATTTAGTAACAACTAAAGTCAAATTACTCACCAAGACCTGATGCTTCACTAATACAACGCTTTATTGGGAATATCCATATAATGCATCGAAATCTAGATATATAAAATTAAGGATTAATAGAACTTTACGACAGATTTGGTAGTTCAACATAAATAGCACATAGCTCACTCGATATATATAATAGCATATATATATATATATATATATATATATATATATATATATATATATATATATATATATATATATATATATATATATATATATATATATATATATATATATATATATATATATATATATATATATATATATATATATATATATATATATATATATATATATATATATATATATATATATATATATATATATATATATATATATATATATATATATATATATATATATATATATATATATATATATATATATATATATATATATATATATATATATATATATATATATATATATATATATATATATATATATATATATATATATATATATATATATATATATATATATATATATATATATATATATATATATATATATATATATATATATATATATATATATATATATATATATATATATATATATATATATATATATATATATATATATATATATATATATATATATATATATATATATATATATATATATATATATATATATATATATATATATATATATATATATATATATATATATATATATATATATATATATATATATATATATATATATATATATATATATATATATATATATATATATATATATATATATATATATATATATATATATATATATATATATATATATATATATATATATATATATATATATATATATATATATATATATATATATATATATATATATATATATATATATATATATATATATATATATATATATATATATATATATATATATATATATATATATATATATATATATATATATATATATATATATATATATATATAT
>OZ016501.1:39017925-39057636 GCA_963966595.1 Physocephala rufipes
ATATATATATATATATATATATATATATATATATATATATATATATATATATATATATATATATATATATATATATATATATATATATATATATATATATATATATATATATATATATATATATATATATATATATATATATATATATATATATATATATATATATATATATATATATATATATATATATATATATATATATATATATATATATATATATATATATAATATATATATATATATATATATATAATATATATATATATATATATATATATATATATATATATATATATATATATATATATATATATATATATATATATATATATATATATATATATATATATATATATATATATATATATATATATATATATAGTATATATATATATATATATATATATATATATATATATATATATATATATATATATATATATATATATATATATATATATATATATATATATATATATATATATATATATATATATATATATATATATATATATATATATATATATATATATATATATATATATATATATATATATTATATATATATATATATATATATATATATATATATATATATATATATATATATATATATATATATATATATATATATATATATATATATATATATATATATATATATATATATATATATATATATATATATATATATATATATATATATATATATATATATATATATATATATATATATATATATATATATATATATATATATATATATATATATATATATATATATATATATATATATATATATATATATATATATATATATATATATATATATATATATATATATATATATATATATATATATATATATATATATATATATATATATATATATATATATATATATATATATATATATATATATATATATATATATATATATATATATATATATATATATATATATATATATATATATATATATATATATATATATATATATATATATATATATATATATATATATATATATATATATATATATATATATATATATATATATATATATATATATATATATATATATATATATATATATATATATATATATATATATATATATATATATATATATATATATATATATATATATATATATATATATATATATATATATATATATATATATATATATATATATATATATATATATATATATATATATATATATATATATATATATATATATATATATATATATATATATATATATATATATATATATATATATATATATATATATATATATATATATATATATATATATATATATATATATATATATATATATATATATATATATATATATATATATATATATATATATATATATATATATATATATATATATATATATATATATATATATATATATATATATATATATATATATATATATATATATATATATATATATATATATATATATATATATATATATATATATATAATAGCATAAATAGCTCACTCGATATAGCGCCTTCACTCGATCATGACCAAGTAATTCACACTTTCAATTACTTATAAAAATCACTCTTCTATTAATGCACTAGATTATTGTTAAAATTATAATAATTCTAATAATTTAATTAAATTTTCAGAACTAGTACGTATGAAGACATTTTAGCACAATAAATTGTTTACATATTTCCATGAAATGTCATACGTGACATTATTGTGGTGAACTACGCAAAAATATACATAACCGTTTACGTGAATTTCGGTCGTGTAAAATTTTCTAATTTTTTGACATATTTTTTTGCGGAAAAGAGTTTCTAACTCGTTGTCTCTGGTTTACCATCTCACTGCGTATGCTAACAATCATGTGATTTGCTTATTATCTTGAATAAAATTTTCTGAAATAATCAAAAAAAAAACATAGTCATTCTTTTTGATATTATTACAAAAGAAATAGTAAGAAAATGTGGCATGAAGCCAGAAAACAAGAACGTCGGATACGCGGCATGATTGTTGATTATCGAAAGAGGGCGGAGCGCAGACAAGATTTTTATGAACGAATTGTATATTCATACATATATATACATACGAATGGTGCAAGTAATGGCGTTATAATTTCTACATTTGTTTATTTCGTCACAGCAAGCAGATCCGGCACAATTCATACAGATTCATGGTCGGCGTTGTAGAATTCATTTGGATCCTGCCGTCGCCGCAGCTGGAGATGGAGCTGCCATCATGCAAGTGATAGCCCGTTATCTTAGTCTTTTTACTGGGAAGATAATTTTGTAAGGATTGGAGATAATATGTTTCCTTTTCAGAGTTCCTTGGCATGGTCATCAAGACAATCTCATTGATAGATTTGATGTCCGCGCTCATCTTGATTATATTCCGCCAGTTTCGAAGCATAACGATCCTGATAGTGCCGTATTGTCGACGGAAGAGAGGCAGTGTAACTACGAACGTTATCGAATTTTGGCTCAGAATGATTTTCTAAATGTAACGGAAGAGAAATATCTGCATCAGTTATATCTAGAAGAACAATTTGGAGCTAATGCTCAAGTAGAAACCGAACGAACCCTGAACAAAAGGAAACATAAGGCTGCTGGCGCAACTATTGGCTATTCATATGATGACTCTGACGTTGCAATTGGTCCACAGCCATTTAGTCATTTGATGAATATTTCAACGCAAAATGCAAATATTTCCAAATCGGAAAAAGGATCAGATTCAGATTCGGAGTCTGACGTTGATATGGATGTGTCAATAGAAGTGTCAAAGCTCGACACGGCTCAAGCACATGAATTAAATAGCTGTGGACATAACTACGGAATGCTTAGTAATGACTTTTATTCGTTTCTTACAAAAGATGCGGATGAAGCGGAAGCATTGCGTATGGCTCGAGAAGAGGAACAAGAAAAAATGCTCCTTAGCGGACGTAAATCGCGTCGTGAGCGAAGAGCGCAAAAGGAGAAGCGCATTGCTTGTCGCCCATTCAGTCCACCGAGTTATGCAGCAAAAGAGGATCCATCAGCTCCAAAAAAGGAAAATTTTGATGAGAGTGATTCGCGGTCTCCATCACCAATAGATGCCAATACAGGGAAAATTACGTATATTACTTCATTTGGTGGTGAAGATGAATTGCAGCCACATTCAAAAATATCTATTAATATCCAAAAAAATGTTGGTTCCCAAGGCTCAGCGCGTTCTGCTGGGCCAGTCCGTGAAGCTCCTAATAGTACCAATGAAGTGACATACGCGCAAAAAGTGAAAAGTAATTTGGAGAGACTTGAAAAATGCGGAAGAACGTTAAGTAAATCGTCAAAATGTGGTCTTGTAAGAAAAAGTGATCGTAGTCGGAGAAGGGGATTAACACGATCACGTTCTCGTTCCCGCTCAGAATTCTCGTCCATAAGCAGAAAACGACGAGCGCATTACGAGACAAGGAAAAGCCAATATTCACGTTTGAATTCTAAAGAACGTTTCGAGCACTACAAGCATCATTCAAGGTCGCGTTCCAGATCGAAAACACCACGACATCATAGGCGCTATAGCTATAGCTCAACCAGTTCATCGACACCTTCTACAACATCTAAAACTTCTAGTGCAAGATCTGATCGTTATGGAAGAAATAAAAGGGCGGAACTGAACCCACGCAAGTGTTCTAGTAGTCGTTCTCGCAGCATATCCCCTACGCATTCGCCACAATTGAAGAACCCAGATAATGAAAAAGCTAAAAATAAAGACGATGTTCCGGAAGCATCTGTTGTCAGCAATTTCATGGCTTTGCATCCATTGTCCTTGCGTGTGATGGGAATTGACGTAAATGTTCCACCTCCACCGCCACCACCTCCAAAAGAAGTAGCTCCAGACGTATCATTGGCTTCTACTCAAGCCCTGCCGCCCCCACCTTTTAAACGTTATTACGGGAGGAAGCGTGGCGATGATACTTCCTCGGACATCGACACGAATGACTCTGATTCCGAAAAGCTAGACGATAAGACTGAATTAGGTGAAGATGTAAAGGCTGGTTATCACGAACGCATGCATGTAGACATTACGTAATTTATCTGAATATATTATATCAAATTATCTTCTATAGAAATCTGTAATCTCTTGTAGCCCAGGGCCATCTATTCTCCAGCCACCGCTGTCAACTGGATCATCAATTGGTATATCACAAATAGGCAAATATTCTGCTACTACGGCGAATAATCCAAGTTTTTCTAATGCTTCTGAGATCAAAGTCAGTAAGAATAAAAATCTTTTAGAAATGCCTCAAAAAGTGGAGATAGGCGAATTTATAGAAGTCAAAAGAGAAACAAAGAAAATTTCAAACTAAAAACAATAGACAGCCTACTAATGAACCAAAATCTGAAACAATATTCAAAACGAACAAAGACGATTTTATAGCATATTTTTTAAAGTATTTTGTTAAAAATTATCAACTGTTTTATTCAAGATTAATGAACTGGAAAACTATAGAGATTAATATGGTAACTTTTTTTAATTGTTCGAAGTGACTTTTTTCAGGAAAGCACCAGTAGTGTTAACATCGGCAGCCAAAGTCGAATAAGTTTACGCGAACGTCTGAAGCGAAAGATGCAAAATTTGCTAAATAAGCAATGTAAGCCTGTACAGTAACAATACACTTTTTAACAGTGCATTACACGTACATTACATTACAAATTATTTAAATAAATTTACAAATTCCCAATATTTTTATTATTCAGATAAGGCGGATAAGAGAGCAGAAATTGAGAAAACTGAGCGAGAGCGACAATTGCAACAAGAGCGAGATGATGAAATGAGAGAGCTTGCATTAAAATTACGACGTCGGTAAATAACTACGGTATAAATTCAAAACGTTATTGTTTCATTTGACATGCGATTCTAATTTTTACGAAGGCAACGTGAATTGCGCCATAAATATGGCACCCCCAATAGCAGTAAAGCTTCTGGAAGCGATACATCTGATGCCCCAAGAGCAGCTGACCTCCAAAAATCCAGACGCAGTGTATCACGTAGTAGTGAACACCATATTGCGATAATTAATAATAGCGATGGTATTGGGACATCTAGAATCGGTGCTAATTTGCCAGGACACAACATGGAAGCAAAACATCGTCGAAGTAATACTCGTTCTTGCAGTCGCACCTGCACCTATAGTCGCAGTCGTAGCCGTAGCCGTAATCGAAGCCGTTCCGTTTATGGAGCACAACGGCAAAAACGACATTCAAACTCTCGCTCACGCGATTACCGCACACAAACAACAAGACGGCGTCGTAGTTCCTCCAAGTATCGCTGTAGGCGGGATTCTAGTAATGAATATAGAAACTTACGTTATATTTCGGAGAGATCACGTTATGATGAACGTAGCGCACGTTCTAGGACTCCACGCGAACGTTCATGTAATAGAAGTCGTTTGGATAGTTGGAGAGAGAAAACTAGGGAGAGAGAAATAAATAGAGATATGCAGCGTGATAGGTTATACGAAAAACGATTTGAAAGGGAGAGAGAGAAGGACAGGGAACGTGACAGAGAAAGGTATAAAGAAAAGAATAGAGAAAGAAACACCAGAGGTCAAAGAACTTTGACTAACAGCAATAACAATAATACAGCGTCTTTTCCGAGCGGTAGTAGGAGTCGTATTATTATCTCTGCTCCCCCGAAATTAAAGAAGTTAGTAGATTATTGAGATTATTTAGCCTTATGTGAGATTGAAATATTTCACATTTTTTTTTAAATTGCTACATGAAAAAAGTGCTTTGTAAATACGTGCTAAATGATGGCTCATTGTTGTTTGCGGTAAATGCATAGATTTCAATTTTTATAATTAAATTTTAATGAGCACCTAAAGCTCATAAAATTTCAAACTGGAGTTAGCGGTTAATAAAATAACTAACCATTAAAGTTTGAAAAATGTTTTAATGCGTGTTTTAATGCGTTCAGATTTCATGCATGGCTTAAGATGTTTTATGGGAGCTTGATATTATTGTTCCTGGGGTTATATTGATATTTCGTGGATTATGTAACATTTATTCACTCGATTTGGGTATGTTTTCTTTTAACTAATAGTACAGGCATTTATAGATCTGAAATGATCGCAATTTAGGGCACTAATTGATGATAATGCCATATTGTATCCTTAAAACAGATAAAAGAGATTTTGTATGCGATCGTAAGTGAGAGATTTCAACAAAAATCAACAATGCGAATTGCGAATTTTTTGTTTTTAATTTTATTTGTATTATAGATGACGGCAATTTATCAACCTCTTTCCACTTGTCTTCTCTATCTGAACAATCCCAACTAAGAGTTGTGGGGATCACTATATGTCTCTGACTGACCGAATTGTGAATTTACTTAACGTCCTACATATTTTTGAATATGTAAAATTATTACAATTCCATTCCGATAAGAAGAAATGTATTAATATATGCAATACAAAAAGATCTAAAATTCACAGTAATTAGCAATTTTAAAATAAATTTTGGTTCAGAAATTCTTAGTAATTTTTATTAATTTTACTTAATGAAATATTTACCGTTAGAAACCATTTTTATATGCGTAAGTTAATATTTTAAATCGTGAATAATCATAGTATAGCTAATGAATCATTGTGAATTAAGTTCACTTCGATTCAGTGAATTAAATGAATTGAAATTTTATTTTGAGTTTATGTAAATATTGCAACAATCTAGACTTCGTGCACTATTCGTTTGTTAAATACTTGTAAATAAAAGGGGTTAATTCAGATTACTATAAATAGCAGTGACTGTGCAGCTAGCATTATGGATATTTTTGCAGTGTTATTAAATTTTTATTATATTCATTGCGTAATACATCTTTCAGTTGGTAGGGAACAGGATTAGTAAAAGTCATTAAAAGGTATTAGGGAAATCGGAAGTTTGTTGTTCTGTGTCCAACTCCGTAACTTGTTTAATAGTTTATATTAACAGATTTTCGGACAACGGGAACAAGTGAAGTTCGAAAATGAACACTATCGTATATATTCTAAAATCCGATTTTATTCGGAATCGGATTTGTTTCCGATAACATTTATGCCATTAAATCCGATGCTCGATTACGAAGCGGATATAAGCTTTTTATCGGATTTGAGGTGTTCTGAATTGCGATTCACCGGATATTTTTACATCTAAAATACAGTACGTCTGTTGTGTGCTGTAGGGATTCTGGTTTAGTAGTTATTTTAATATTCAATTATAACACTTACAAAACTTATTTCACATTGAGCCTAAAATTATACTTTGTTATTTGTTACTTTTGTTATATTTATTAATACAAAATATGTTCCAAAATATTGTCAAAAATATATACAAAATTATTATTAGAAAAATCTTAACAGAGATAGAAATAAACTTTTTGTTAAGAAAATAAATTAAACTCTTTGAATTAAACATAAAGATCCTGAACCCTACAACTGGCGATCCTGCCAGGAGGCATTCTACGTTCATCCATTAGATTCAGCGCATTCAACATCCACCTAAGAAACATCAATCCAGAAAGCATTCTTTCCATCCATTCATTCCAATCCAAGCAATTCTCTCCATCCGAGGACTATCGTCACAGTCACATATGAATATCGTCGTGAATACCGTCACTATTCAATCGTCTAACCGTCAATTTTATTCATTTGGTCGCTGTCAACTGTACTTATTGGGAACTCCTTTCAAAAACCAACATTTTCTGGAACTCTCTTCAAAAACCAAAACGAGGTGACTTACTCCTTCTTCAACAATATTTTCAGAACTTAATAAATTCTTAGGTATACACAAAATTACTACTTCCACTCACCATCCTCAAGGAAATGGAATGGTGGAAAGATTCCACCGGCAACTAAAAGCTACGCTAATGGCCAGAGAAAAAACAAAAAACTGGTACGATGAGCTACCAATAGCCCTTTTAGGATTAAGATCAATTTACAAAGAAGACATCTCAGCTACTCCAGACGAAATGGTCTTCGGTCAAAATTTAAAGTTACCGAACGAAATTATTACTCCATCAACACAAAACGCATCATCGTCTGAAACCTTAAACGAAATACACATTTTTTTTAGAAATATTCACTCTAACATTCATCATCATACTAACAAAAACAGTAACATAGGCATATATGTACCTAAAGATATACAAACATGTGAATTTGTTTTCGTACGGGTAACAAATAAAGATTCATTACAGCAGCAATATGACGGGCCGTACAGAGTTGTGGAAAGAAACAAAAAAATTTTTAAGCTCGAAATTAGCGACAAAATAAAAACTATTCCAATCGACCGATTAAAACCGGCAGTAATGGAAAAACCAATAACCAACAACACAACACCAAAAAAGAAAAACGTTACTTTCAATCTATTCAATATCAACTCTTCAGGAGGGGGAGTATTGTAGGGATTCTGGTTTAGTAGTTATTTTAATATCCAATTATAACACTAACAAAACTTATTTCACTTTGAGCCTAAAATTATACTTTGTCATTTGTTACTTTTGTTATTTTTATTAATACAAAATATGTTCCAAAATATTGTCAAAAATATATACAAAATTATTATTAGAAAAATCTTAACAGAGATAGAAATAAACTTTTTGTTAAGAAAATAAATTAAACTCTGAATTAAACATAAAGTTTTATGACTATAATATATCTATTAATTTATCGGCGAAAATATTGCACTTTTGTAGGTAGAAAATAAACGAAATGAAATTTCGTGTAAAATTTTAATGTTTCGCTAAATGGGGTGACTTACTTAATGGAGCAAAGCATACCAAAGAGGGCGAAATAAATTAAACAAATATCTAAAACAATTTACTTAAACAAATTCTGCATGTTGCTTTATTAACATTACCCTGAAGCCAAGTGGAGGGCTTTGTCTTAAAATTTCCATGTTTTTATATTTAAAATATTTGTATAAATTGATTAGGAACAAATAAATGTAGTTATTTCATATGCATAAGAATATAAACGATTAAATTTTATTAAATATTTTAAAGTATAACAAATTCGATTGGCTTAGTTAATAGAACACTCAAAACGTTTAAACCAATTTTCGGAAACCAGAGTCTAAAACTAACTTAAAAATAAAACTACATCAAATAATTTATTTAAAAAATTCTTCTCATTGTTTTATTAACAATTCTGCTACCATTATTTTGAAGCCAAGTGGTAGACGCACTAATTTATGTAATATATAAAAGATTTTACCTGAGTATACCAATACACAAATATGACTATTTTTAGTTTAAAATAAAATTGTATTATTATTAATAAGTTGCTTTCTTCGTCGTAGATCATTTAATATAACTTTTGAGCTCCTGGTGCCCATATTAATAACTAGACCTACACGGAATTATTTATTTATTATCATCAATAGAAACTCTTGAAAAATCAAATGTGAAAAACATGTGGCAGTGGCATACCCTAATTATTTCTTCACCTCTCCCATAAATTCGATGATTTTAGTGTTGCCATCATGCGCGGCGGTTACTAATTAATGGGCCATTTTGATTATTCGCATTAAAGCAGTGTTGCCAGTATTCAGCAATATATATAATATCCAAGTTTTTTGTTATTTATTAAAAATATTAATAAAATAATATATTAGTATTGCTGCGTATGCATCGAACAACTATCAAGTTTACAAAATTTCATAATTTTTGGTACTGCATACAACAATTTGAGTCCCTTTTGGATTGCAAATTCAAACGCTTCGATAATTTCTGTGTTATACTAACATGGTTTTTAGCTAAACCATTTATTTTCAGATTAAATTATTTCAATCGTGACATTTAGGATGCTAATAAAATGTTTGCATTTACAAAGTGCACTGTGGCCATTTCATTCTGTTTTAGTTCCATTTATTAATTTATTTTGCACCTCTGTGATAATCTCGCCAATGACTTTTTCACCACATCTTAAAATATAAATAATTTTACTTTGATTTTTTGTTAAAATTAATTAAATACTAATTAAAGTAATAAAAACAAGGATGCCAGACTTGCGAATATGCCGCCAGGATGGCTGGCTGGGGGTCCGCACATGTGCAAGTTTCCGGACGCAAAAATTGTTGTCCTTCTCGTCATTCTTGTGAAAATTACTTGGCGGTCGGGTCGATTGCGGTTTAAAAGTTATCGTCAACTGAATGGTTATAACTTCAGTTTATATGTCCTTGGAAACGATACCAGATACCAGTATAATATTGCCACCAATTGAAAGAAGGTTTTAGTGCCTTTATTTTCATTAATAACATTTTTTGCACTACTGCAATATTTACGGAGATAAATAATTTTTTCGAATTGTATTCGGTCAAAACATAAATGATCTATGGTTTAAAACAAATAAAGTACGGCTATTTTTAATTCAAAACTGAAAAGAGGAACGTATTCATACTTTATTTGGTAATAAATTCTAATTATAATACTTTATGTGGAAATAAATACTAAATATTCAAATAATGCTTAATCAAGTTTCAGTCAAGCCAACAAGGGTTTTGAGGGTATTGAGATCCAATCAAACTAACAATACTATTAATTTTTATAGTTATTTGAATATTTTTAGTAATCTGTAACCAGTATTTCTAGATATATATTTCTTTGGTTTCTTGCATGCAAGTTTTCAAAGTTTCCTTTAGTGTTCAAGATATCACCCACTCGCTGTTCGGCGTTAGTGTTCTACCAATATAGGAAAACATTACTAATCAAGTTGCATCGTTATTAGTAAATATTAAAAATTTGCAACAAATTATTTAGGCATACTTCACAGGCAAGATAAAATGGTGATGGAGATAACGATGCTTACGCAAATTAGTTTCCTGCAGGAAGAGCGTATTTTTCGAACCATTTGCCTTGTTTGGACAGCGCACGCGAAAGAACACCCAAACTTTTTCTTGAGTACGTATTTTTAAAATATGAAAGTATTTGAATAAAATAAAAATATTTACGGCTCTATTCTGGCTGGTTTACTAAAGTCACCACTTTTACAAATAGTAAATATTTTACTATTTACAAAGGTTTCGTATTCTGAGAAAAATTGAAAAAATATTTTCCTTATTATTTTGTAAAAATCAGAAAACATGTTGACAGTTTTTTGAAATCACAGCCAATTCGAGTTTTACTTACAAATTGAACAATTTTAATTTTTTGACCGTGAAAATAATTATGGAAGAAGATATTCTTTAAACGACAAAGAAGAATTGAGAGGCGCCGTTACTTAAGACACCTTCGCGATGTTAATGATCCATTTTTAATGAACGAAAGAGAGTTCATAAAAAATTTTCGATTACCGCAATCTTTACGGTACGGTATTTTTAGCAGAATCTCCAATTAGTCAAGACTCGAATTCAGATATTTTCCGTTCAGGGCATATTGTTTCTAGCATTTCCACGGGATTGCAATAATGGCAACAGGAAGTCCTCGTTTAGTCTCTTACTGAATGAAAATAACTGTAATGTAAACTGTAAGAATGAGTAATATTTCCATTCTATCGGTTCTTGAGCTCCCAGCTTTATCGCTTGTTACCTCAATTCACGCAAGTAGGACCAACCCAACGCTTGATCGAACGACTCTCCCCTGAGAGAAATAATGTAAGTTTTAATAGTGACTAAAGTCAAATTACTCACCAAGACCTGATGTTTCAGTAGACTATTATTAGAATTATAATAATTCTAATAACTCAATTCAGTTTTGAGAACTGGTGCCTATGAAAAAATGTAAACACAATAAATTGTTTACATAATATTTTCATGAAATTTCATACGTGACATTATTTTGGTGAACTACGCACACATCTATATAACCCCTGTACGTGAGTTTTGATCGTGTAAAATTTTGTCGTTTTTTTTGACACATTTTTTTAGGGAAAAGTCTCCTATCTCGTTGGCTCTGCCACTAGATTTTACCATTTTAGTGTTACCTGTTTATGCGGCTCGTAGTGTTTTAAATACCTTTTTAAGCGTCCGTATAAAAACAGTGTTGCCGGCATTTTGGAATGTGGCATAAACTAATGTTTATCGTTAATTATTAAAAAAAACCAATAAACCAATATATTAAGCCAATATAGCTCGCTATGTGAGGTTCAAAAAACTTTTAGAGTTACCAATTTTCATTATTTTTGGTACAGAACAAGATTATGTAGGTAAGTTTTGTTTGTAATTGCAAATATTTCGAATCGGGAGGTAAGTCTATAATGTGTAATTTATAAAATATGTTTATCTTGTGTATTTGTATATGGACAGTAGGCCTATACCATCCGGACATCTAAAATAGGTAACGCGCCAAAGTGCACACTTCCTGGGTGGCGTGGAAATGCATTCATCATTCTAATGGGATTTTTATATTATTATATGCTAACCATAGGACATAAATGAAAATTTAATTGTATATTATATATAAAAAAATAACCTCATACAGAATTCGGTGTACTTATCCACCCGACCATTCTCAATTAAGGAGTGACGATTCGTTGTACACGGTCAACCAACAAGTAAACATTATATTTTCGAATATTGCATGAATTCGATTAATTCGGTTTTTAACGCTTGGACTCCCATAGTCTGTCATAATCAAAGAGATACTCTCCCATTGTTCTACGTACCCGTCTCAAAAGACTTTTTTGTATATCATTACACACAATTGTAACGGGATGCAAACTTTGTAGCATTATGTGATTTTCCGTCGAAAGAAGCACAAGCGTCCGGAACTCGTCCTCCATTTCTCTCATGAAGTAAAATAGTGAGCTAGCCAAATGGTGAGCTACAAATGGTGAATAGTGAGCTACTCAATTGTGTAAATAAACTTTTTTGCGAAAAACGTGTATTTTTCTTGAAAATGAAATGTTTCCGGTTTTAGTACTCTTTTACGCTGTTTATATATTTTTTCCTCTGTAAAATGTATAACTAACCTCCAGAAAAGTTTCAATATTTAGTAATAAAGGCTTATTTAAGGAAATAAGGAAGGATTTAAGGAAGGAAGGATTTAAGGAAATCACAGCCAATTCGAGTTTTACTTACAAATTGAACAATTTTAATTTTTTGACCGTGAAAATAATTATGGAAGAAGATATTCTTTAAACGACAAAGAAGAATTGAGAGGCGCCGTTACTTAAGACACCTTCGCGATGTTAATGATCCATTTTTAATGAACGAAAGAGAGTTCATAAAAAATTTTCGATTACCGCAATCTTTACGGTACGGTATTTTTAGCAGAATCTCCAATTAGTCAAGACTCGAATTCAGATATTTGCCGTTCAGGGCATATTGTTTCTAGCATTTCCACGGGATTGCAATAATGGCAACAGGAAGTCCTCGTTTAGTCTCTTACTGAATGAAAATAACTGTAATGTAAACTGTAAGAATGAGTAATATTTCCATTCTATCGGTTCTTGAGCTCCCAGCTTTATCGCTTGTTACCTCAATTCACGCAAGTAGGACCAACCCAACGCTTGATCGAACGACTCTCCCCTGAGAGAAATAATGTAAGTTTTAGTAGTGACTAAAGTCAAATTACTCACCAAGACCTGATGTTTCAGTAGACTATTATTAGAATTATAATAATTCTAATAACTCAATTCAGTTTTGAGAACTGGTGCCTATGAAAAAATGTAAACACAATAAATTGTTTACATAATATTTTCATGAAATTTCGTACGTGACATTATTTTGGTGAACTACGCACACATCTATATAACCCCTGTACGTGAGTTTTGATCGTGTAAAATTTTGTCGTTTTTTTTTTGACACATTTTTTAGGAAAAAGTCTCCTATCTCGTTGGCTCTGCCACTAGATTTTACCATTTTAGTGTTACCTGTTTATGCGGCTCGTAGTGTTTTAAATACCTTTTTAAGCGTTCGTATAAAAACAGTGTTGCCGGCATTTTGGAATGTGGCATAAACTAATGTTTATCGTTAATTATTAAAAAAAACCAATAAACCAATATATTAAGCCAATATAGCTCGCTATGTGAGGTTCAAAAAACTTTTAGAGTTACCAATTTTCATTATTTTTGGTACAGAACAAGATTATGTAGGTAAGTTTTGTTTGTAATTGCAAATATTTCGAATCGGGGGGTAAGTCTATAATGTGTAATTTATAAAATATGTTTATCTTGTGTATTTGTATATGGACAGTAGGCCTATATCATCCGGACATCTAAAATAGGTAACGCGCCAAAGTGCACACTTCCTGGGTGGCGTGGAAATGCATTCATCATTCTAATGGGATTTTTATATTATTATATGCTAACCATAGGACATAAATGAAAATTTAATTGTATATTATATATAAAAAAATAACCTCATACAGAATTCGGTGTACTTATCCACCCGACCATTCTCAATTAAGGAGTGACGATTCGTTGTACACGGTCAACCAACAAGTAAACATTATATTTTCGAATATTGCATGAATTCGATTAATTCGGTTTTTAACGCTTGGACTCCCATAGTCTGTCATAATCAAAGAGATACTCTCCCATTGTTCTACGTACCCGTCTCAAAAGACTTTTTTGTATATCATTACACACAATTGTAACGGGATGCAAACTTTGTAGCATTATGTGATTTTCCGTCGAAAGAAGCACAAGCGTCCGGAACTCGTCCTCCATTTCTCTCATGAAGTAAAATAGTGAGCTAGCCAAATGGTGAGCTACAAATGGTGAATAGTGAGCTACTCAATTGTGTAAATAAACTTTTTTGCGAAAAACGTGTATTTTTCTTGAAAATGAAATGTTTCCGGTTTTAGTACTCTTTTACGCTGTTTATATATTTTTTCCTCTGTAAAATGTATAACTAACCTCCAGAAAAGTTTCAATATTTAGTAATAAAGGCTTATTTAAGGAAATAAGGAAGGATTTAAGGAAGGAAGGATTTAAGGAAATCACAGCCAATTCGAGTTTTACTTACAAATTGAACAATTTTAATTTTTTGACCGTGAAAATAATTATGGAAGAAGATATTCTTTAAACGACAAAGAAGAATTGAGAGGCGCCGTTACTTAAGACACCTTCGCGATGTTAATGATCCATTTTTAATGAACGAAAGAGAGTTCATAAAAAATTTTCGATTACCGCAATCTTTACGGTACGGTATTTTTAGCAGAATCTCCAATTAGTCAAGACTCGAATTCAGATATTTGCCGTTCAGGGCATATTGTTTCTAGCATTTCCACGGGATTGCAATAATGGCAACAGGAAGTCCTCGTTTAGTCTCTTACTGAATGAAAATAACTGTAATGTAAACTGTAAGAATGAGTAATATTTCCATTCTATCGGTTCTTGAGCTCCCAGCTTTATTGCTTGTTACCTCAATTCACGCAAGTAGGACCAACCCAACGCTTGATCGAACGACTCTCCCCTGAGAGAAATAATGTAAGTTTTAATAGTGACTAAAGTCAAATTACTCACCAAGACCTGATGTTTCAGTAGACTATTATTAGAATTATAATAATTCTAATAACTCAATTCAGTTTTGAGAACTGGTGCCTATGAAAAAATGTAAACACAATAAATTGTTTACATAATATTTTCATGAAATTTCATACGTGACATTATTTTGGTGAACTACGCACACATCTATATAACCCCTGTACGTGAGTTTTGATCGTGTAAAATTTTGTCGTTTTTTTTTTTTGACACATTTTTTTAGGGAAAAGTCTCCTATCTCGTTGGCTCTGCCACTAGATTTTACCATTTTAGTGTTACCTGTTTATGCGGCTCGTAGTGTTTTAAATACCTTTTTAAGCGTTCGTATAAAAACAGTGTTGCCGGCATTTTGGAATGTGGCATAAACTAATGTTTATCGTTAATTATTAAAAAAAACCAATAAACCAATATATTAAGCCAATATAGCTCGCTATGTGAGGTTCAAAAAACTTTTAGAGTTACCAATTTTCATTATTTTTGGTACAGAACAAGATTATGTAGGTAAGTTTTGTTTGTAATTGCAAATATTTCGAATCGGGGGGTAAGTCTATAATGTGTAATTTATAAAATATGTTTATCTTGTGTATTTGTATATGGACAGTAGGCCTATACCATCCGGACATCTAAAATAGGTAACGCGCCAAAGTGCACACTTCCTGGGTGGCGTGGAAATGCATTCATCATTCTAATGGGATTTTTATATTATTATATGCTAACCATAGGACATAAATGAAAATTTAATTGTATATTATATATAAAAAATAACCTCATACAGAATTCGGTGTACTTATCCACCCGACCATTCTCAATTAAGGAGTGACGATTCGTTGTACACGGTCAACCAACAAGTAAACATTATATTTTCGAATATTGCATGAATTCGATTAATTCGGTTTTTAACGCTTGGACTCCCATAGTCTGTCATAATCAAAGAGATACTCTCCCATTGTTCTACGTACCCGTCTCAAAAGACTTTTTTGTATATCATTACACACAATTGTAACGGGATGCAAACTTTGTAGCATTATGTGATTTTCCGTCGAAAGAAGCACAAGCGTCCGGAACTCGTCCTCCATTTCTCTCATGAAGTAAAATAGTGAGCTAGCCAAATGGTGAGCTACAAATGGTGAATAGTGAGCTACTCAATTGTGTAAATAAACTTTTTTGCGAAAAACGTGTATTTTTCTTGAAAATGAAATGTTTCCGGTTTTAGTACTCTTTTACGCTGTTTATATATTTTTTCCTCTGTAAAATGTATAACTAACCTCCAGAAAAGTTTCAATATTTAGTAATAAAGGCTTCCTAGCTTGGTGCGTAAATTTTTTTCATCGAAATCAATGTGGTAGTTGAGCAGAAAATACACCTTAAAGCTCAAAGGTATTTAAGCTAAAGGTATATATATGTCCTTCATTGCAGAACACAGCACTGAGTATGATCGTGCGTTTTCATACGGCAACACTAACAATTATGTAAATATATGAATATTTTTATTGATATGAAAATTTATCTAATTTATCTAATTATCATTTAATAACTATCGAGTGTTGTATACTAAAAAATTATGTGTACTAATTTTTTAATGGTCTTCAGAAAGGGCATTAAACTTCAGCCCGCATAAATCTGTTGGTAATGAGTTTTGTTTTTAATTAATGTATTCATATGCAAAAGTGTAAATACTTTCAGTACGTAGAATATCGCAAATATATTATAAGTATAAAAAGTATTCATAAATGGCCTTCGACCGCGGCAAAGATCACAACCTTCAGCACGTAGAATACTATTGTAAGTATTGCATTGTTTGCATAAAAACTACTCATATGCGGCGGCTATCGGCCGCGGCAAGGATAACAACCCTTATCATGTCGAATACTGTCATAAATATAACGTTTTTGCATAAATTATTCATATATGGCGGCCTTCGTCTGCAGCAACAATTATCCCTCAGCACGTAGAATACTATCGTAAATAATACATTGTTTGCAGAAAAAGTATTCCTACATGGCGGCCTTTTGCCGAAGCAGGTATCCCAACCCTCAGTACGTAGATTACTTTCGTAAATATAACATTGCTTGCCTAAAAGTTATTCGTATATGATCATTGGTCGCGGAAAACTCTCATTTCGTAGAACACTATCGCACATTTTAGAAAGGTAATAATGAAGGTGAATTGAATAATTAATGAAAACTACCACGTGCTCCAAACGCAAAAAATACCGGAAAATTTATGTGAAGAGGAAGAACGGAAATTTGAGTGCAGCCATGGTTGCATATATAACGATTTAGGAAATACATTGCAATTTAGTGGGATTGGAATGTATTAATATTTAAAATAGGACGCTATCATCGCAATATAGAAATTTTGAAAATGAATTTTCTCGCAAACCACTTTAGTATTATTCTACTATATCAAACATCCATAAATCGTAAAAAAATTTTTGGAGATTTTGTACGGATCCTCCTAAACGAATACATTAAGGTACGAAAAAATTCACATTTCAAAAAAGTCCATATATTTTTTTTTTACTTTCAAGCGATGATATACTTATTGTTTTAGTTTATATAGTTTATCTTATTAAGTGGCGTTTGTATGTATGAAGGCCTATATAAAAGCAATATTATGGAAACAGTATTTTAACGTGAGTATTCTGCTGGTTGAGCGTTATGATTATAGCTCCGGCCGAAGGCCGCTTTAATTAATGCACCTTTTTGGAAACATTTGATTTTATCGCGAATATTTGCTGGTTGAGGGCTATAAGCCTTTCCGCGGCCGAAGGCCGCTTACATTAAAGGACTTTTATGCAAGAACTTCATTTTGTTGTGAGTATGTTGCTGGCTGCGAATTATGATCCATGTCGCGGCCGAAAGCCGCCTATATAAAAGGACATTTATGTAACAATTTTATTATAGCGTGAGTATTCCGCTGGATGAAGGTTATGATTCTTGCAAAGGTTATGCAAATATATCATGCGGTAGATCCTTTGAAAGATAAAAGGGTGGAATCTTTACAAACGCGATATTTGTGGTACCTTAATGTATTCGTTTAGGATGAAAAAATAGTTTTTTACAAACAGTGTATTTCTACAAAAAGTAGAATAACACTTTAACGCCAATGATATCGACAAAAAGATATATTCCGAATTGGTTCCGCGAAATTAGGGAAATATAATATTAAGGCATCAGAAGAACATAAATTTGCATATTGTCTACGAATATTAGCTAAATGTTTTGACATAAAAGACTTCTAAAGGTTACTTTCTTCGAGAGTATAAGCCCGATGATATACCGGTTATAAATGGTACACGAACTATTTTAGCCGCGGCTGTATTATGCAGTGAGAGCCTTTGCTGAGTAAAAGGCGCTTTTCCGCGCTTATCAGCTGGGGCTTTATTTGGTCGATGCTTTTTTATTAGGTGAATGCAAGAATGGAATATTTTTGTATGATACTATAATTGCTGAATTTTTATATACCAAGTGGTTTTCTACATACATCTTTATTGTTGCGAAATATGTATGCTATTCAAAACAAATCTCTTAAGCGAAGTACCCAATTGCTTCTGGTAACGATATACCACCGCTCTTTGAGGCAGTGTATCTAATTATAGGGACTATAATATACGTTAAGCAATAATAACTTAATGAAATAATCAAACAAATTATTAAAGTTCTATTTCTGTCCCACTGTGCACTAGGAGCAGAGTAACCACTTTGTAGCCATATGCGCGGATGATTTACAGGCCGATTCTGGCGCATCGTCACAAAAATTTGTGAGGATCACAAATTGAGACGCATATCTGTGAAACCACAACCTAGCAGCGGCAGCGGCAGTAACGCTCTCTCACGAGCTGCCGGGATTATATGTGGCAGTGGCATCGACAGCGGCATCTGTCATTTGTTTGTTTTCATTTTCTTCATTTAGTTGTGAATTCTGTTCGGGTTTTGTTTACATTCTATTATAATTCTATTACAATTTTAGAAATTGTCTAGGATTTTCGTCAAAAATTGGCAACTCTTCTTGAGAGAAAAAGAGAAAATGCTTTGCTGACGAAATAGATTTTAATTTTGCTGACGATGCCCGGCAGCTAGCTGTTCCCATAAGCTCCTGTGTAAATTTCACGTAGCTGCCGCTGCCGCTGCCAGGTTGTGGTTTCACAGTATTGTGATTTTCCGTATTCTAGCGCAAACCTCTCAAGAAAAAATCTCTTTGTGATCGAAAAGCTCTTATGTCAAAGTTTAGTTTAGCAGGGTTGCATTATATCTGTTTTATTATATAATTCGGTGTAAAAATATTGTTTTCTAAAACAAATCGATAAAAATTCTTTAAAAGTCATTGCAATTCATTGATTCATTGCAATTTTTCATTTGTTTGTGCATAAAAATATTGTATCTCTTTAAGAATTTTAAGATTTTTATATTAATAATACAGACAAGAATTCAACCCTGAATATTCACACAAATGCATAATAATAACATGTGAGTGGTGTTGTTATATATTTTTATTGAAAGAGCTTTTTTAAGGTGTTCAGTGTTCAATTGTGACGATTGTCTCTATTGTGATTTGTGATGATTTTGTGATGGTGCCAGAATCGGCCTGTTAATATCGGTTTACCTAAAAGATGTTTCCTTTTCCCACATTTAAGGGAGCTTTGCACGTATAATTGTATTTTCATGGCATTTGTAGAATTTGCACGGGAAGTTGCACGAAGAATTCGTGGCAAAATATGCTTTTCCTACAGAGCTATTTCTCGTTTGCTAAAATGTATCTGCAATGGTCATGGTCTTTATTGCATGAGATACACTATTTTCTCATGTCTACTATATTGAATTTCATTTATATAAATGCCATTTTGCTTAAAAGGTACTCAAAGCTCGCTGTTTACGTTGTCGGTGGTTTAATGGTATTTTCTATTGGCTGTAGATGCACTACACTAGAGCATCATTTACAAATATTAATTCATTACGGAAGCTCTTTATAGTACAATAAATAAAATATATATTAGCTTATTTATACCCAGTATGGAGTATATAATCGGTTGTATTGCTGCTTGGTGTATCGTAACACAAGAGTATTGGCATAATTTCAGTCCCTTTATTAGAAAATCTTAAGCGTTTCAGCCGACAATATTTTTCATTGGTAGTTCAGATACCGTATATTGACAGGTTATTTGGTATCTACGGCGCACACTGGCTGGAATTTTGAAAACGCGGCCAAAAATCATTTTTCCAACCATCATCGATTTAAAAATTGTTTAGTTGGTATGAAAGTAGATACTCCAAACCCTAAGGAGACCAAAAATTGGATCCCTATTTTAATTATTTCACTATCAACGGGGCTGTTGAAAACACCCTTTTTCGATTTTTGGTTTCAATCTGAAAATTTCTTATATCTCAGTAGTTTTTAAAGAAAGTGGCTTCCGGTTTTTTTTTTTTTGTTAAATATTTTGGACGATATATTTTTAAATTCTGTAAAAATTTCGATTCTGGCTATAACAGGTATAACAGGTTTTTCGTAAAAAAATTTTAAAGAAATTCTAAAAAATAGGGGAAATCCTGCAGTTTACCAAGCTTATATAAAATCCTCCAAAAACCTCCAAAAGGAAATTTAGATTTTCGCATAGAGGGAACCTTCCTCTAAAGGAGCGTACCTGTTTTGTTTAGTTAGGGGTGCCAGCTAGGTAGAGGTAACCAGGTAAGAATAAAGCCCACGTGTAAAGGATTATTATTTGTAATAGTAATTTCGCAATTTTTTGTTTTCGCAATTTTCGTAATTTTCGCAATATCAAGGGTGTGCGCCAATGAAGATCTGCTTATGATTTTATTGTGCACTTCGGATCCTTATTTGTCCAGCATTCGCCAAAAATGGAAATCAACATCCATTGAATTGGACAATGACGCAAAAGATCTCTTGGTAAGTTAACGAAAAATAATGTTTGTGCTATTAATATAAGTATTAATGTTGATTAATAAGTTAGTTAAGTTAGTAAACTATTTAGTTACACTTATTTATTAATTATAGTTAATTATTTATTTATTTCTTTTAGTTAATATATTATATGGACGTATATTAATACCGCGCATGTGCATACCCTATATTATATTAAAGTTTTTAATAAAAATTATTTTTTTTGAATTAAGAATACATAAATCTTTCAAAAAATTCAAGGAAAATCGGAGATGCTTTCTTTCAATGCATCATTACTCTTACATTACTCCTGTCGATTTTCATCAACAAAGCATTAAATTGAAGCTAAAGGCTCAACCAAATCAATGCAGAAAACCATCAAATTCCAATGCGTTCAGAAGATATAGATTTTTGACCGCCTTTTTTAAATTCCAGCCACTGTGCGGCGGTTGGTTGGGTTGTCGTTGGTTCTCGAATAGGTCACGAATTCTGCAAAGTAAAATATTTCAGTATATAAATAAACTGACATATGCGATCTACTCGATTCATTCGCCGATTATTATGTTATTCATCGAGTTAATGAAATCTAGACCGAATGTGGATCCTGCTTGGACGGATGTGCATGTGTTATTTATTTTTATATCCTTTGCCTTTCAAAAAGGGGAAAAAGGATATATTAACTTTGATACTAAGTTTTTAACTCAGTGAAAGAGCTACAATGGATATAGAAAAGTATATATATTCTGGCTCTGAATAATCTCCAGAGTCGATTTAGTCCTGTCCACCTGTCTGTCTGTCTGTGGAAATCACGATCACAAGAGAACGAATAAAGCCATCATCATGATTTTGGTATGAATATTTTGGGTTAGGATAGGCTGGTTGGTATCGAAAATGGGCGCAATATGACAACTGCCACGCATACCCTTTATAGCGAATATTAATTAATTCGTATTTATAGATCAATTTCTCATCATGCGTTGTGAGTCTGAAAGTGATTTTAAGTATCCAAGTACAGCATTTCAGTTGGAAAAATTTTCCAAAAAACGGGCGTGGTCCGTCGACTAGACATAAAAATTGCACCTACAGGAATAAAAATATCGTTATCGTTATGAAATTTGGCAGGTATTATCTTTGTCATCATAGGATGGTTCTTTCTTTATTGTCCTTCACAGAAATTCCTCTTTTCCAGAATGTTTGCTTTGGTTAATCCTTTGTAACGCCATGAAGGATTTGCGGGATTTTAATGGTTTTAAAACCTATCGACAAATTAATAACAATCAGTGATTTTAATATATGCCGTAAGGGAACCAAGCCCAGTATGGAAGACCCAGTAGTAAAGAAAGGATTACATTCGATATTGGGGTGTACCGATGCTACTACAAAAGGAGGAGCACAAATTTATCTGTGTCAGTAATTAAACAAAATTATGAGACCATGCATAGATTTATTTGAATAAATACAAATTTTTATATTGACATTCTGTCAAATTTTAAGTTTAATGGTTTTGCGGTTATTACATTCTTACGCATATATTTTCATTTAGATTCTATTTTACCTTCGAAATTCCTTATTGCAGCTATTTCAGAGTTCTTTTCTATATATATATATATATATATATATATATATATATATATATATATATATATATATATATATATATATATATATATATATATATATATATATATATATATATATATATATATATATATATATATATATATATATATATATATATATATATATATATATATATATATATATATATATATATATATATATATATATATATATATATATATATATATATATATATATATATATATATATATATATATATATATATATATATATATATATATATATTATATATATATATATATATATATATATATATATATATATATTATATATATATATATATATATATATATAATATATATATATATATATATATATATATATATATATATATATATATATATATATATATATATATATTATATATATATATATATATATATATATATATATATATATATATATATATATATATATATATATATATATATATATATATATATATATATATATATATATATATATATATATATATATATATATATATATATATATATATATATATATATATATATAATATATATATATATATATATATATATATATATATATATATATATATATATATATATATATATATATATATATATATATATATATATATATATATATATATATATATATATATATATATATATATATATATATATATATATATATATATATATATATATATATATATATATATATATATATATATATATATATATATATATATATATATATATATATATATATATATTATATATATATATATATATATATATATATATATATATATATATATATATATATATATATATATATATATATATATATTATATATATATATATATATATATATATATATATATATATATATATATATATATATATATATATATATATATATATATATATATATATATATATATATATATATATATATATATATATATATATATATATATATATATATATATATATATATATATATATATATATATATATATATATATATATATATATATATATATATATATATATATATATATATATATATATATATATATATATATATATATATATATATATATATATATATATATATATATATATATATATATATATATATATATATATATATATATATATATATATATATATATATATATATATATATATATATATATATATATATATATATATATATATATATATATATATATATATATATATATATATATATATATATATATATATATATATATATATATATATATATATATATATATATATATATATATATATATATATATATATATATATATATATATATATATATATATATATATATATATATATATATATATATATATATATATATATATATATATATATATATATATATATATATATATATATATATATATATATATATATATATATATATATATATATATATATATATATATATATATATATATATATATATATATATATATATATATATATATATATATATATATATATATATATATATATATATATATATATATATATATATATATATATATATATATATATATATATATATATATATATATATATATATATATATATATATATATATATATATATATATATATATATATATATATATATATATATATATATATATATATATATATATATATATATATATATATATATATATATATATAGTAAGTTTAGTAAATTTAGTAAGTTTAGTAAGCTCGTTTGTATATAGAGTGCAATTTTGAAAGAGAACAACTAGCTAATCCAGTAATAGCGGAAGTAATACGTCAACACACGTGCAGTAAATACTAAATGTGTAGTAAATAGTGTAGCACACGCTAATGAACTAATGTAATTAACTAACTAACGTAATTAATTAACTAACGTATTATTCAGGACAATAATGAATCTTAACAAATATTAAACTAGTTTTTGTATTTTTCAGATGCAGTTTTCAAATTACGTCACGGCAGAATTTACATGTTTAGTTGAAAGTTATTATATGTTATTATATGAAAATTACTGTATGTGACGGCAGTGATTTTTTTTTTGTATATGCGTATTCTTCTAAATGCACTACATTATTTGTAAGAAGCTAACTTTAAGAATATAATAGCGTAATTTTTATCTGTGACTTTGTGTGTGAAATATGAGAATTAAATAAAAACTTAGATAAAATCAAATAAATAAAAAAGTTAAGCAAATTCTAGCTAGCATTGTTTGATGTTAATGGAGATATTGGTATTATAGAAAATCGCATTATAATTGGTATTAAATGATGGGGGGAGATAATTGGAAAGCTAACTGAATTTGTATCTCAAGCTTCCTAGTAACTTAAACCCACTTAGAGTTAATTTTGTTAAATTTTCATAGCTTTAACATCAAGTTTAAAATAAAACACATATCCCCTATAATTGTCCATAACTTTATAATTGCATTTATGAGGGTCTGTCTGGGTTCAGCTGTCACTTAAAAGTTGAATGAGGTCACCTCCTTGAACACTGAATAACGCAATTGACTTCATTCGAACGCAATTGATTTAATTAACGAAGAAAACTTGTAAATTGCTTTTAATGCAATTGAAATAACTACTTTTAAGAAAACTGTTTTATGAAATTATGAAAATACCGGTTGATCTTATCAATCACATCATAGACAATCACATCTTAATCAATATCAAATCTTTTGAAAACAGAACATTGATTATTTTAGTCCGGAAACACTTTGCCCTACAGCCAGTTCGTTGAGGATTTTACAAAACTATTATGAAATATTTGGACCACAGAGCACCAATATAAACACTAAATGCTTTTCGATCTTAAATTTTGAAACCTAGCTGATTTTCGATACAACTTAATTCAAATACCTGCCTCGTCTGAACTTGCGTTGATGAATAGACTATTCTTTTAGTCTAATTTTCCAGCACATTTTCGATGGTTCTAACTGTGTTTTTGGCAGCAGCGCCGGTGGTATTGAATTTTACTGTTTCCATACTACTGCCATTTCACAAGAAGATTGACAGACCAACGCAAGCAAATCTCGTCATATATGCCATATATTTTATATTACACTGATTATCACCTATCGTTTAGTTACAAGTTATTGATTACCATTCATTAAATCAGTAGCGAAAATTCTATAAAATCGCCCAATTATTATATATTCAGTCTGCTATCATATTTTTTTAAGTGTAAGTATATACTGAATTCTATGTATTGTACTCAAGAGAAAAATTTATAATAAGATCTACTGTTTATATTTTACATGAGTCTTCAATTGACTTTTATCGGAAATTGTCGCGTTCTATCGCAGTTTACTTCTATCGATTACAATTGATTTTAGGCTTAAGGTGGATTGGTCCATACGAAATTGAGGTGTAGTAAATATTAAAAGGAGCCAATTTTTTAAAATTAAGAACAAAAAGTAAATATATAGCTAGAAGTTTATAAAGTGAACCCCAATTATCATAAGTAAAACTAGAAACTTTGGAAATTATGATTAATTTAATACTAAAAATAGTGAGAATTACTTTTATTTTACTTAGTATTGTGAAAGATTCAAATAGTGAAATTCCGACGAAGACGTCGGCAAACTACAGTCATCCTGGTTATTCACTGAAAACACAGACTGTTTTTGTGGACCAAAATCAACAGTGTACAATTACCCATAACAATATTAACGACAAACCAATAAATATATATGACTATCAATGGCAATCTAGTTCAATACTTAATGCATTGATAAAAGTGGCCATTAATCGAACTGATCTTGTTGCTGAGGATTGCCTAAAGGATTTTAAGCTAATACAAGAAAATGTTCTCAAGAAGACACCATGGGCCATTAAGGGTAAGTGACTTTTGACGTATATACTGATTGATCTCAGTGCAGTATGAAGTCGAATCGAAACGTTCTCTTTTAAGTACTTGATTCATCAGCACCACAACCAACTGGATTTATCTACCAGCAAAATTACTGGTTTGGCAGCTACGGTGGTTGTCGAGCCGCTAATGAACCCTTTGGTGTTGGCCTCTACGGGGCTATCAAGCGTACAATGAAACCAGGTCTCATTGATGAAATAGCGCCTTTTAGAGTCGATTATCGCGTTATCTATCTGCGTCATAACTCACCTTGGCAGATACAGTTGACTTACATGACAAAACCAATACTTCATTTGGGTCTATGTCTACCAGTCTCTTGCACATCTAATGATATATATCGAGTAAGCAATGCGATGGTACGTCATAAAGCTTTTATGGAGGCGGATTTATACGAATTTCGTGGAGAAGTGCTGTACGTTAAGGATTTAAAATTGAAAACGGATTTCTTTGAACGACGAAGTTGGAAATTAATGATTGTGTTATTAATTACAACTATTGCGTTAATTATTTATGCTAATCATATTAAAAAAAATAGGAATGAAAAAAGTTTTCACGAGAATGAATTTGCAGAATTAGAAGAAAATAACTCTTTTGATGGTAATGTAGGAAGTGTAGAGAAATGTATACAAGATGGTAACTATGGAGTTGGCTCAGAAGAACAGATAGAAAAAGAAGGAAAGGAAAAAGGCCGAAGGCATGCAAAGTCTTTAAGTTACTTAGAAGCTTTTGTAAAATGTTTTGATTTATGTGAGAATTGGCGCACATTATTCGGTATCAAACATTACACACCAAATGAGATTCCAGCCGTTAATGGTATACGCGTCGTACTAGCTTTTTGCGTACTTCAAGTACATGTTGGTTGGTTTGCTCGCCATACAATTAACAACGCCTCCCTTATACAAAATAATCTGGAAAAATCAACGCTTGTGTTACAAAATATAGGCCTTTATTTAGTGGATGGCTTCCTTACAATTAGGTAAGAATCCCTTTAGTTTGTTATTGTTCTTGAAACCATTTAAAAATAAGTCGTTAATGAAGTTTTAATACTTTTAAAATTTTAATTCAGTATTTTTTATTATTTTTAGTATATATATATATATATATATATATATATATATATATATATATATATATATATATATATATATATATATATATATATATATATATATATATATATATATATATATATATATATATATATATATATATATATATATATATATATATATATATATATATATATATATATATATATATATATATATATATATATATATATATATATATATATATATATATATATATATATATATATATATATATATATATATATATATATATATATATATATATATATATATATATATATATATATATATATATATATATATATATATATATATATATATATATATATATATATATATATATATATATATATATATATATATATATATATATATATATATATATATATATTTTAGTGGATTTTTGCAGACATACATTTTGATGAAAGATAAGAAGTTAATGGACAAGGTACGGAAAAATTCAATTATGGAAAATGTCAAAGTAATTTTGGTAATTTTAGCACATCGTTATCTTAGGTAATAAAAATATTAAAATAATTATGAGTGTTGTGATTAGTAATCATAGGCCAACTATGAAGTTAACAAAAACTTTTGTTGCCGTAAGATTTTATGTGCACAGGCAGACTTTTTCACTTATTTCAACATCGTGATTTGTTAAGAAGCCTTGGATTATTGGAAAGTAATAAGAGTAATAATTATGAGATAATCATAATTAGGTCTTGTCTCTCATTGTATTCTCACCTTTGAGACCGCCAAGGCTCTATTGAGTAAACGACTTGAGATACTTTACAATGACACCATCCTTCTCCGGAAAGTTATTCTATAAAAAGTGCTTCTATTAAAAGTGCTTCTATTAAACAGGTATATCAATCTGTTTTAAAAAATTATTGTTGGGAGTTATTTCAATTGAACTTCAATTCAGCATATTAGAAATTCATAGCGACTAATCGCATCGATTGCCAGGCACTGCAATAATATCGTCTCATGGTTATTCTCATAACGTGGTATTAAAAGAAGTGGCTGTTTTCGATAGTGGCCATTATTGCATGTACGATAGGTATATACGGCAAATAAAGTTGCTGTGTGTATTAAATACAGTTATTGTCTAACTGTGTATTTGTTTTTTGAGTTACGAGGTGGCTAAAGTAGTATCTTAAACTACATACAAATAGAATTTACAAAAATATGAACTAGTAATAAATTATGGGCTATGGAAATATTTAGCTACGAATATGCTGATCCAAGACATGAACCTTGAGTTTGAGTATTGCAAAAATTTTTGTTAACATCATGCTGCCTTACAGAATTCGTAATTTTACACTTATATTTACTTACTTATATTTACACTTTATATTTATATGTTAGTCTTATATTTGTACATATTGATAATAATTTTTCTCTTTCTTGATTTAGATTAGCTCCTTTATATTTTGTTACCATGTGCACAGCTGATCTCCTTGCTGCTTATCTCCATGATGTTTCCTTATTCCACATTTATGAGCGTGATGATTTGAACTGTCCTAGGAATTGGTGGCGTAATATATTCTTCATTCAAAATTATTATCCTTATCATGAGATGTGTGCCCAGTGGACTTGGACATTATCATGTGAAATGCAATATTTTGTTTTTGCAACTTTTGCCACTTTCATTTACGTGAAGTAAGGTTCATTTAAGCACTTTCTTAAACCTCGCAAAACGCACTCTTTATTTTCAGGCATCCGAAATTTATTAAATATGGGGTTGTAATATTAATTATATTAAATTTGGTTTATACTCTCCACAAAGGCGTCATCAATAAATATCAGTTAGCTTCCGAAGGTGTTCATCTTACAATGGATGAAATATATGTAAATCCATGGGTTCGTGTTACACCGTTTATTGTAGGTTGCGTGACGGGTTGTTATTTAAAGAAATCGCAAACTCACCAACAAGCATTTAAGATAAGCCTTTTGGTGGAGAAGATCTTGTGGAATATTACTTTGATATTTTTCTTTGGCACTTCGTTTACCATGGATTGGCGTGATTTGGATTACATTAAATCCATTATTCTGTATACACTCGGACGTATAATGATGTCATTGAGTGTGGCTTGGATTATGTTTGGTAGTGCCTCTGGTCGTAGTTGCTGGTGGTCAAAACTTTTAGAAGCGAAAATATTTCAACACTTTAATCGTTTGGCATATGCGATTTATTTGGTTAATCCTTTAGTAATATCGCTCTTTGCATCACTGGCTGAATCTAGTGCACATGGCGATCTTAGCCGGACCGTAAGTTAAATTACGTTGAAATATTTACATATCGATTTATTTTTAATTTCAAATTTTGAATTTTATTTTATTTTATTTGAATTTTAAATTATGTCCTAGATATCGATGTGTGCGGGTGCCACAATAATAATTTACGCTGTGGCTGCTTTATTTTCATTATTATTCGAAATACCATACAGCAATTGGTCGAAACGTATATTGAAACATCATAAAGAGAAGGTTCCGTGAATTATATATTATTTCACGTTCGAACTTCAAATTAATTGCATAATTCTTTAAATTTGAGAATTCTTTAATATAAAAGTTTATTAATTATATGTTTAATAAACAGTCCATAGAATTTAATTAATATTTTATTAAGCTCAAATCTGTTAATTAGTTATTTAAGTTTGGCAAAGTATTAAGTTTAATAAACGGCTTTTTAACGTTTAGAGAATTTGTTTTAGCATATATAATAAGCTTGTTTGGGTTCAATATTAGGTTGAAATATAAAAAGTGATGCAGTGCCAATAATTCAGGAAAGATTGTGCCATACTAACACAATGTTATTCGCACTATTATTAAATTAGGGTCGGTAACATTCGGAAGTTTGTAATGCTTAGTAATAATACTATCGTATTATTAGTTTGCACTTAATATTATCGTAGCAAAAATTGATCCACATAAATCTGCTACGTTTCCATTTTGTTAGTTTCGATGCGAAACTATTATAATGAAATCGCTGGGTGTTCATAAATCACTTAACAATCTCGTTAATTTTAATGTTCATGAATCACTTAACAATTAAAAAGGTGATGGAAATTTTCCTTCTACTTCGAAGTGCGCAGACAATTGTTTTTTAATTCTACTGGGAACTACCGAAGAGAGTACGCCATGCAGATGGAGGTCTTGCTTCTATCTTTCATTGTGATATGGCCCATCAATACACTTTTTTAGTGACCCGTTAAATATTGCTTCTTGCTATTGACATTTTTATGCATATACAATATAGTATAAACATATAGCTCATGCATATGCATCGACATGTGTATGATGATGTGTGCAGTCCATACTCAGTGAATTTATGCTTTGAAGATGTCGTGTTTAATTAATTTGAACTGAATTTTGTCTTATGACTTCTGTTATGCAAACGTTAATCACGTTTCTTAGGCTAATTATTTCTCTTGTTAAAATGTGATTAACGGCGCGAAGTGTGATTATATATGGCTTTATCTTATTTCTTATAACCATAGGAAGCACACAGAAACCAATAGAAGGTGAGGGAGGACTTCTCTGGCTCTCGGTGACCATTCGCATTTATTCCCTGTTGTTTATACCTTGTTGATGGTGACTAATTATTTAGGCTAAATGTATGTCAAAATACTAAATCGTTTATAATGGAATATTCCGTCAAAGAAATCAACATGAAGAAAAAGTAAATGAGAAACGTGATGAAGAAGAAGAGGATGCTTGCACAGACAATATATTGTCGTTGGGAAATAATCTTTTAACAGCCCCGCACTACTTTTTTTATTTTACAGAAATTGTTCTACCGACATCACTAATAAAATCTAATTAAATAGTTTAAGGACTAAAATCAATGACAAATGCCATAGTATTACACAAATGTAAACACCTAGCTATTGGTTCATTATTGGAATAATAAGTCCTATGGGTAGAATCAATATACATGTGATTTACCCTTAGGTTCCGGGGAGCATCATGAAATCTGAAGAAATTTTGTAAATAACTACAATTAGTTTTACATAAAATAACTTGAAAAGAAACAGAAGGGAAGAAGAACTACGAATATCTTTCAGCCACTGTAAGCCGAGTAATTTACGGCACGATAAATAAGATGGAAGTCTTCAATCTGGCCAAAATATTCATTTAAGGGGCCGTCATTAGCATATAGAACAATTTCCAATTATACTAAGAACTAAAGAGGCTCAATATATGTTATAGATTATGTTAAAGATTTGCTTCAAATTACGCACAGACGAATCCCCCCATTAAAATATTTTAAATTCATTCCTTTGGCAACAAAATATAAAAGTGCGCCAATTTCGTTTTTTAGAAAGAAAAATAGTAACAGAAGCTGTCCAGTAAATAATACTTCTGCTGTAAAATCATATGATTCTTCGTGAAACGGTCAATACTCTTAGAATTGAAAACGATGACGTGCGCAATTCGTTAATATCTTGTGACATAATTATAAGAGGAGTTCCATACAGTAATGGTGAGGACCTGAAAAGCATCTTTTCTTGTATTTGTGAAACTGTGAACTCTGGAGTTAATTGCGAGGAAATCTTCAGGCTGCGCTCTGCCCACACTGGTTACACCGGTAAAAAGATGCTACCTGTTATTGCAAGACTACGTTCGTCTGGTGATCGGTCACAATTTCTTAAATCAGTGGCGCAGTTCTGTAAGCAGCGAAAAAGACAGTTAGCCATGAATGATCTGGGATTAAGTGGAGATGCCAGTCTTTCGATTTTCGAATCTCTGACTCTGAGTAATCGTGAGGTCATGCGTCATGCTACTTTGCTCAAAAAACAAAAGGTGTTATTCTCAGCGTTTTCCTTGCGAGGGTTAGTGTATGTCAAGCTGAAAACTGGCAGCCAAATGATTAAAGTTAGAACAATTGAAGATCTCAACCGCATTGCTATGTTACACATGTTATTACTACGTTATGTGTCAATATTCATAGGATCTTTCCAAGTTATGTAAAATGCTACTACTCTTTGACAAACATTTTTAATTTTTCTATCTATATTACTCTTTGTCTATGATCTCTCCTTTTTATTGGTGGTATCAGTTGCTTGATGATAAAACATAGAGTAATATTAGTATGACAGATTTAAGCGATTTATCCATAAGTGCTGATGAGAACCTTAAAGCAATGGTCGATAAAATATCCAAGCGATATGATGGTCTAAGAGTTGGTCAAATACATATTTGAAGAGTCATCTTTGGACATAATTTGTATCTCTGAAACCTGGTTTCATAGTAATACTCCTGAAGCACATTTGCAGGTGAGAAACTATAACCTAATACGTAATGATAGAGTTGGGGGAAGGTGGTGGTGTAGCAATGTACTGTAAGTCATACCTGAATGTTAAGATAATCAATAAGTGCTCTGGGTCGGATGTGGAATTTTTAAACATTGAAATTTTTAATAGAAATGTGAAACTTTTGGTTTCATGTGTTTATAACCCTAATCGAGCATGTAATTTAGAACCATACTTTTCATCAATAAGTGATTATGTTTTAAATTTTGATTATTTCATTGTTTGCGGTGATTTTAACATTAATCTGCTGCTAAACGACCGCACTTCACTGAACCTACGTGGTGAATTTTCTATGGCAGGTGTAACAATAATAAACACGGATGTACTCACCCGGTTTGCAAATAACGTGCGCCTATTGCTCTTCGAGCAGATTACATTTCTGTCAGACCATGATCTTATATTTTGAACGGTTAATATAAATCTTCAGGCTTCTCCACTACCAATTACCAATTTTGCATATCGTGATTATAGCTCGGTAGATTTCTACGCGCTGGTCTCTGATTTGGTATGTGTTGATTGGTCTAATTGCTGGAATTCTGTACTTGTAGATGACAAGCTTAGGATTTTTAACAACGTCATAACCAGTATTTATGACAGTTATGTACCGGTGCGTTTGTCCAAGGCAAGGAATAGTTCCTGTCCATGGTTTACTTAACATGTTAAAAAAGCGTTCCGTATTCGTCAAAAAATGTATACAAGATGGAAGCGTAATCCAGCGCCTGAAAACTGGAATGAATACAAATCCTCTAGGGATTGTGCAACTGCGGCTGTTAGGCTCTCTAAGAAATCGTACTTTACATCAAAGTTTAGTACCTTGCTAACAGCACATAAGCTATGGTGTAATCTACGGAATTTAGGGGTATGGAACAAGAAAAATTTTGACTGTAACCTTGATCCTGATGACCTCAATAACTATTATGTGAGCACATGTGTAGCAGAAAATAATACTGTGCTTAGATCCCTCTCACCGAATCTGCTATCCAGCTTTAGTTCTGTCGGAGTTGGCGCCTGCGATATCATTAGATGCATAAGCAAAGTCAAATCCAACGCTACTGGCGGTGATGGGATCTCAATAAAATTTATTAAACTTGTCCTGCCTTATGTCGTCCAACCATTACAACACATCTTTAATCACTGTATAACTAGCTCTAAATTTCCTGATATATGGAAGCGAGCGTCTGTTATTCCTATCCCAAAGAAGTGTAATGCCACTGAGTTCTGTGACTTCCGTCCAATCAGCATTCTTTCATCCGTATCCAAAATATTTGAGGCTCTCTTGGCTGAACAGATTACTCAGTACTTGGATGCTCATAATCTCTTACATCCGCTCCAGTCAGGCTTCCGTCGCAACCATAGCTGTGCGACTGCACTGTTAAAAATTATGGACGATATTAGATTCTCATTTGACTGTGGTCACCTAACCTTACTGACGCTCCTAGACTTTTCTAAAGCGTTTGATAGCGTTGATAATGACATTTTATGTAGTAAGCTGGAACAGTGTTTTCAATTCTCTGATTCCTCTGTGAGACTTATAAAAGACTATTTAAGTGGTAGGATGCAGAGAGTAAAAATTGGTAGCAATTATTCGAGCTATAAACCTCTCTTCAGAGGTGTGCCTCAGGGCTCTGTCCTCGGACCTCTATTATTTGGAATGTTTTTAAATGACATTTTTTTGGCGTTGTGAGAAATGTCAGTGTTCATGCTTACGCTGATGACTTGCAAGTATACCTCTCCAGACCGCTGTAGCTTGTAAACGGCCTTTGTGCACAAGTTAATGAGGATCTGAACGCTATTAGTAACTGGGCCCAAACTAATAACCTCTGTCTTAATCCTAATAAATCGTTTGTACTCCCGATCTTAAAGGCACGTAAGCGCCGTGCGAGTTCTGGTCCTGTATCTCTCCTGAATGGCGTGCAGCTCCAGTTCGTTAATAAGATAAAGAAGCTTGGCTACATTATTAATTCCTCACTGACGTGCGGTGATCATACAAACTTCGTCGTGAGCAAAGTCTGTTATACTCTGCGCAACTTGAGATCTACCTCAATGTATATTCCCATGTGTGTCAAGCGTAGATTAATAATACAGTTAGTAATGCCTCTTTTGACATGCTTTGATGTCGTTTATAGCAGTCTCGACTACACATCTCGTTATAAGATTAATGTCGCATTCAACAATGCTGTACGATTCGTTTATGGCTTAAAACGATATGATCACGTTTCGGCTTTTTCTAATAACATTCTAGGTTGCCACATACTTAATTATTTGAAAGTTAAAAATTGTCTCCTTCTACATAAGTTGATAAGACTCCTTCTTAAGACTCCAAGACTCTTAAGACTTAAGACTCTTCTTAAGACTCCAAGACTCCTTCTTACCTATACGAAAAACTGCAATTTGCAAGATCAGTGAGAAGTACTATTTTTATAGTCGCACGCTTCAAATATAAAGAGACCAGCAAATTGTTCTTCATTTCCACTATTCAATTATGGAACACTCTGCCTATATCTATAAGATGTGTAGCTAATAAAACCAAATTCAAGCAACTCATATGTCAACATTTCTCCTGATATCTTCTTCTTTCTCTTTTTATTTTACTTTTTTCTTTTTCTTCTTTTTTCCTTTTATTCTTAGCTAATTTACTTATTTTTTAAAACTCAATTTGTTATTGTTATTATTAGTCATAATTTGTATACCAAATTTTATACCATTTTTATGTAAACTCCTGCTTTTTACTATAGTGGTGCAGACTTGTCTTGTTTGCCCTTTCTTTTTGTTGATTTAAATAAATAAATAAATAAATTTTTCGTCTATTAGACTTTGTTACCAGAATGTTTCTGGAACTCGTACTAAATTATGCGATACACCTTCTTGCTGTCGCGACTGTGCTTTCGACGTAATAATAATGGTTAAAGCTACTAGTTGACATTTTGGACGGTGAAATGGTTGATATTTCTAAATTTTAATTGTGTCGAAAGGAAAAGTTGAAAGGAAACCGAAAGAAAAGTAGAATTATTTGAGTTTCTAGTAATTACTAATTCTGGGAGGTAGATTCGCTGTTTCATAATTCATATTCCGTTTCATGGAAATTCTTTGCATTTCCATTTCGAATTTACATAATTCCAGAAAAATTGGATATAAATTGTTTGTCTAATTTTTTAAGTTTTTCAGTTTGCCAGTCTGGGATTAAATAAAGGTGGTTTATTTCCAGATATAGTATTCCCTTTAGGAACAAACGGCGAGGCTAATTTATTAAACTCGACACACAAAATCATATTAAACACTAATCGACAGTATTTATGTGATACTATGTGAAATTATGTGGTCCGGCAATGAGTGCGCATTTGTATATGTGTTCGTATGTGCATTTGACAATGTGTGTTTAGATATGTTTATGTGAGACTTCTGTTGAGCACCTCAAGATCCTTCAATGATTATAATTAGAAGCAGCTAGACTGTTAGACAGACAAAGAGACGCGCTGATGTATATGTCGTCAAAAAGAGTTTAAAAAGCAGGAAAAAACAGCGGCAGGAATAACTCGTTGCGACGACGACCGCTCCTTCAGATAATTATCTGAAAAAACAACGTAAACAACGAAACGGAAAAGACAACGTAAACAAACTGATTATCTTTAAAACGAAGTAACCAACTTAGAAGCAGCTAGACTGTTAGACAGACAAAGAGACGCGCTGATGTATATGTCGTCAAAAAGAGTTTAAGATGCAGGAAAAAACAGCGGCAGGAATAACTCGTTGCGACGACGACCGCTCCTTCAGATAATTATCTGAAGGAGCGGTCATCGTCGCAACGAGTTATTCCTGCCGCTGTTTTTTCCTGCATCTTAAACTCTTTTTGACGACATATACATCAGCGCGTCTCTTTGTCTGTCTAACAGTCTAGCTGCCTCTAAGTTGGTTACTTCGTTTTAAAGATAATCAGTTTGTTTACGTTGTCTTTTCCTACGTTAGCCTGAATCCTCTCTCTCTCTCTTTTTCTGGGTATGTCTCTCTTTTTCTGGGTACTTTTATAATTTAACCCTTAAAACCTGAGGAATACGATTACGGAATAATATTCAAGAAGGGCAAATTGAACGCAAATGCTGATGCTTTGAGTCGATTAACTGTGAAACCACAACCTGGCAGCGGCAGCGGCAGTAACGCTCTCTCACGAGCTGCCGGGATTATATGTGGCAGTGGCATCGACAGCGGCATCTGTCATTTGCTTGTTTACATTTTCTTCATTTAGTTGTGAATTCTGTTCGGGTTTTGTTTACATTCTATTATAATTCTATTACAATTTTAGAAATTGTCTAGGATTTCTGTCAAAAATTGGCAACTCTGCTTGAGAGAAAAAGAGAAAATGCTTTGCTGACGAAATAGATTTTAATTTTGCTGACGATGCCCGGCAGCTAGCTGTTCCCATAAGCTCCTGTGTAAATTTCACGTAGCTGCCGCTGCCGCTGCCAGGTTGTGGTTTCACAGTAAATTTCACGTAGCTGCCGCTGCCGCTGCCAGGTTGTGGTTTCACAGTAAAGATAACGTCTGACGATGAAGTTCCAGACTTAAATCTAAACGAGTCAATTCTTGTTGAGATATCAGAATCAAATATTTCAATTTCTAAAAAACCTTAAACGAGTTTAGTCTTCACATTATCTTCGAAAAACGCCAAGACGCACCTGAAATATTATTACAAATTATTTTTAAGAATAAACAACGAAGAACCTTTAGACGACCCGAATACACGGAACAAATAATGGGAGATATCATAAAGAAATATTTCCCTCGAAATAAACTATTAACTTCCTTTACTGATGACAAAGCTTTTAAAACTATTGTTTTCATATTCTATTCCCTTTAAAAAAGAGAAAAAGGATATATTAACGTTGATACTAAGTTTGTAACGCAGTGAAGGAGATACAAATGAGCGAGCCGCTCTATGTCTGTTGTATATTCCTGCAGAGACTCTTTGACGCCGATTTATTAATTCCATGCGGAAAACTTTTTTCTTATGGTCAATGCTATATCGGCGTTCAAGAGCTGCCATTATGGCGTCATAGTTTCCCTTTTCATCCTCAGAAACCGTCTGTAAAACTTCTGTCGCAGATCCTTTCATAGAGACCACTAAGGCTGCTAATTTATCTGCCGTGTTCCAGTGATCGGCTTGTGCTGTGGTTTCAAATTGCATCTTAAAAATTTTGAATGGTATCGTTCCGTCAAAGGTTGGAGCCTTTAACTTCGTTCAACTGATAGATGTGACTGGCCCACTGGACGCCATTTCTCTGTCAAGACGCAAAACTTTTGATTCTAAATCTGGCGTAACCCTAAATTTGAGAGAAAAAATGTTGACATTCCAGAATATGGAGATACCCATAAACACAGGCTATGGCTGTTCATATAAGGAATGTGAGTATTAGTCACCAACAGCAGATTCCGGCAAAGTCCGAAGCAATCTTATGCGCATATGTGGATGTAGAAAAACTACTGTGGGTAGTAGAGAAAACGAGGACGACGTCGGATATATTGGTTGGACGAACCCTTGTTCAAACTAGCAATAATGAGTGCATTCCAATTCGGGTAGTTAATGGGCTCACAAGACCGATCAATCTTAATCAAGGCGAGGTGATAGAACAATGCCAAGCAGTGGAAGCTGTGATTAATTGCTATAGCTCTCCCCGGGAATAGAACAACGACGTTTGCAAAGTAAGCAGAAAAATTCCCATCACCACAAACAATTCGTTGAGTGAGTTAAGTGGGTTAAAAAGAATAAAAGCAAAACGCCTATTGGAGAAATATAGCTCTATATTTGCATGTGATTACAATAAATCTGAAAGAATTGCTGTTGTGCAACATCAGATAGAAACAGGCGACGCAAAACTGTTTCGGCAAGCCCCGCGCAGGGTTCCACTGGCAAAACGAGAAGAGGCATAACAAATAATAAAAGAGACAACGTCGGACCTACAAAACGGGTACTGGCAAGTGGTGATTGAGAAATCTGATCGTGACAAAAATGCCCTCAGCTTTGGAGATGGATTGTGGCAATTTTCCGTAATGCCATTTGATGAACATTTTGTCTGATGGAACACGATCTAAAGGGATTTCATTAAAAGACATGTTTTGTGTATCTTGATGACATCATTGTCATGAGCAAAAATTTTGATTACCACCTGAAAAATTTGGAAGAAGTCTTTAGTCGAATTTCCTCTGCCGCCCTGTGATTAAATCCAAAGAAATGAGTTTTGTTTAAGAAAGAAGTAACTTATATAGGTCAAAAAATCACTACAGATGGAATTCACACGGATAAAGATAAAATCAAATCAGAAAGAGAATGGCCTCGTCCTAAAAATGTTCATGAGGTTCGAAGTTTTCTAGGACCCTGTACCTATTATCGACACTTCGTACATTGATTTGCCAACGTTGCCCGAAGCTTA
>OZ016501.1:39057836-39085836 GCA_963966595.1 Physocephala rufipes
ATATATATATATATATATATATATATATATATATATATATATATATATATATATATATATATATATATATATATATATATATATATATATATATATATATATATATTATATATATATATATATATATATATATATATATATATATATATATATATATATATATATATATATATATATTATATATATATATATATATATATATATATATATATATATATATATATATATATATATATATATATATATATATATATATATATATATATATATATATATATATATATATATATATATATATATATATATATATATATATATATATATATATATATATATATATATATATATATATATATATATATATATATATATATATATATATATATATATATATATATATATATATATATATATATATATATATATATATATATATATATATATATATATATATATATATATATATATATATATATATATATATATATATATATATATATATATATATATATATATATATATATATATATATATATATATATATATATATATATATATATATATATATATATATATATATATATATATATATATATATATATATATATATATATATATATATATATATATATATATATATATATATATATATATATATATATATATATATATATATATATATATATATATATATATATATATATATATATATATATATATATATATATATATATATATATATATATATATATATATATATATATATATATATATATATATATATATATATATATATATATATATATATATATATATATATATATATATATATATATATATATATATATATATATATATATATATATATATATATATATATATATATATATATATATATATATATATATATATATATATATATATATATATATATATATATATATATATATATATATATATATATATATATATATATATATATATATATATATATATATATATATATATATATATATATATATATATATATATATATATATATATATATATATATATATATATATATTGTTGCGAGCCAGTTTTTGTTGCGAGAATAGACCAGAAGAGATTTGACAACTCGATCGATATAGGTAAATTAAGAAAAAGGCATAAACAGATGTTTCCCGGTGGGGCGAAGTAGAAGTTGCAGATCCCTCTAGTGGGCAGTAGCTGACCTAAGCTTGTCAGTAGAATGCCAGTAGAACGTGTGGATCGCTTTATCGTAAAGTTCTATATCGTAAGGTACTATATCGTAAGGCGTGGTCGGCTAACTTGGGTGTCGGTAGATGGTAAAGGCTAACTGACTGAGGATAGGGCTAACAAACAAGTTGGAAAATGCTGCAGTGATGTGGTGAAAGATGTAGGTGTCCGTCCCTATGGCGAAGAGGTTCGAGAGAGTGTGGGAGTAAGTGTGTGTGTATTATACAGGTAATAGGACAGCATGCAAACATGAAACCGTTGGGTTAGAGGCAAAATTATATTTTTTTTGTGGGCAAGAAGGTAGCTATTGAACTGATCTGTGCCTCTAGCCGGATCAGAAGGTGGCGTGAGCTCGACATCATCAGCCGCGTTTTGGCATTCGAAAAAATAGTTATCAATCAAAAATTATCATCAAATATCAATTCAAATTCCGTATCGAATTGAGGAAAAAGTGATCAGGAGTCGGGATTCAAAGCTGTGTAAAGTGGAGAATAAGTGTTAAGCGTGTGCATCCCGTGGGTGAGTGGGTAGGATTCACGAGTAACTTATGGAAAAAATCTAATAATGTGTCCGGTGGCGCTTTAGGTAGTGGAGCGTAAAGCGGAGGTGGTGGCTGTACCGGACTTGGCCGAATTTGCCAGAAGGAGCGCTGGATTGGGTGGCGATGCTTACCACGCCACAAAAGCTAAGTAGATTTTCATTAAAAGTGTATTTTTTGAGCGAGAATCGGCCTCTGTGTGTCGCCATAAAGTGCACCGGATAAAGTGTATTGGCCGCGTGATTAGAACCAACATTGTCGCCACCTCGTGCTGGCTAGTCGCAATCCCGCCGTTGAAGGTGCACACGGTTTATTTTGGCCACTTTTCTGACTATCAAACAAAAAATTATTTTGCACAAACTACCTGTTCCATTGCTTGTCGCAGCGCCAGCTAAGCGCAGGGCCATAGTGATCTCTCGCTTTATTAACCTTTGATCGCGTACCTGTCTTTATTTTAAGATTATTTGTTTCCATCCAAAAATAATTTAATTTTTATTTGTTTGGTAATTTGAGCTTGAATAATTGTTGATTTGTTGTAAGTTGTAACACCAATTCCGGGCGTAGGAAAAATCTTCCGTGCGTCTGACAAAAGTAAAAATAAAAAAAAAATAAAAACGAACATCGAGTGAGCTCTCTCGAGGCGTACGCGCTACGTCTTCAGAACGTCTTTTGAGGCACAATTACTTGCCCGTTAAAACCCGCAATTGGCGAACCCTCGAAACTAACTATTTTCCCAGGCTCAACTTTTATTGCTTTTGTATTTGATCATATTGTATTTATTTTGTTATCATGTTTAATTGAAACCAAATGAACGTTTTTTTTTGTTGTACATGTGTACTTTATTCATCTAATATACTAGTGGATTAAACCGAATGTGTGAGTAATTTTTTTTTTTGTTGGGTGGGGAAACGGGGTGACGGAACAGACGAGGAGGATGGATGGTTAATGGTTTCCTGCTGTGTTTCAGTTTTTCTTATTGTGTGGCCCTGCCTGTGGTTGAGAACCACGCCCATTATTTGAACCCTCATGAGCTAGCCGGGATGAAACAACACAAGCCGACCATAGGGTTACGTAACAATAAATGGCGCCCAATCGGAAATAGGGCTTTGCGATTCCTTCTCCACAGAGTTTCCTAAATTCGGTGGCTTGAACTGGCAAAAGAATTGCCTAGTTCAATTGCATCGGATGAAGGAAACGCTGTGGACAAATAATCGCAGGCATAAGGAAAGGAATTTTTTTTTGAAATGATATGAAGCGCCATACAATAAATGGCGCCCAATTTCAAAAAAATGCATCTTCGCGGTTGTTTTTTTTTGCTGCGTGTCCTAAGCCTGGTGGCTTGAACTGTTGTAGAAACTAAGACCAAATGCACCCGGTTAGGGAGGTACGGCGACAAACAACCGCTGAAAAAGCCAAGTAATTTGCGATTAAGATTCAGTTATAGTAAAGTTAATAATTTTTATTAGTTTTTTGTAATAGAACAGATCATACAGGTTCATTTGCGGTAATTCGTAACAGTGGCGGTGGGCTGGTAAAATTTATCGTAAAGCAAAACTAGTAGTACTGCGAAGGCTATCGCGGATGAACGTCTATGGTCTGCAAAGAAATTGCATGCGTCGGAGTGTCCAGACCAGTGACGTAATTAGTCGATCTTCTAATACAAAAAAATTCACTAGCACTGGGGAGGGGATACCGAGGCACAGGTGCGATTTAAATCGACGGTGAAAGAAGCAATAGCTACTTGAAATCAATTTGGCTAGGTAGCTCGACAAAAGGTCTTCAAGAGCAAAGAGAAAAAATGATTTTTCAAATAGAGGCATGCTCAGACTTTAAAGATCTGAAGAGCATAAGCACGAAGAAAAAGCCGGAGCCAAACCAATTGCTTCTTGCACAGTCGAAGATTAATAAAATAAAGCGTAACGTAATAATTTATTAGAAGTTTTTTTTTTGCTGAAGAATAAATGCATGTGTTGCACTGTCTCTTTTTTCGGAGTGACTGAGTATATTTGGTGAGAATGCTGAAATGAAGAAAAACGAAGTGAATATGTTTTCGAATAAAGTCTATTATACTCATCGTTCAACGGAAGAGATGTCCAACATCATGCTATGAAACAGTCATATTACTCAGAAAGCCACAGAAAGTGTAACGTCCATCCTCCAAGTATGTCACATACCGAATATGCCCCTTTTTTTAAATTAAATAAGAAAGTAGTACTTTTATAAAAAACTGTTAATACTTAAGAGTAACCAAAAAGAGAATCAAGTGCGTTTCGGTCAATTTTTTTTAGAAATTTTATACGTAAAATCGTTTTATTTGTAGGCCAAACTTAGTGTGGGTTTTTTTTTAAAAAATAATTCCTCTTCGTTGTATTTATAATTACTTAAACCGAGGGGATAAAAACGCATCAAACACAATGCCGGTATATCAGTTAGAGAATACTGCAGAAGCGAGCGGTTTGGATGACAATTTTTATGTGGATTTGTCCGAGACAATAATTAGGCCCCGGGGCACATGTGACCCAAACAGTCATACTATTTCACAATCTGCTCAGAAACAGTAACGCTCAAGGTGCCATACCGCGAGCTTGTGCGAACAATATCACGACAAATCATGTGTCACAAATGAACAACGCTACTGAAAGGAATAGCATAGGGCGTCCAGATATGACAAGTCAAAATCTAAGCATCAGCGTTGATAGGGCTTCTGCGGGTAAGCCAACTTACTTAGATGAATCTATAGAAAAAAAGATTAATGAGTGCGTAAAAGCAGATATGGCGGAAATTATGGTTCATATTAATGAACTTATGAAGCCGTTGGCAAATTTTAGAAGTGGCAATAGTTTTGCGCCAGGAGTCGGAAACCTAAATTTAGATAGTGCTGTGTGGGCGGCGACGGCAAATGCACAGTCCAATAGACAAGGAGCTAGTGGTCTAGCAAATTATATTGGGTTTCACGACGTAACCAGAAGAATCAGAACAAATAATCCACAGGCAGGCTTAGACGGTTTTGCTCCAAGGCCAGGGCCGAATTTGAATTTTCACACGCAACCGACGTCAGGCCAAGCGAGGCCAAATATGCAGTCAAATATGTCCTGGAACGCCAGCGCGAAGAATCGGTCAAGTCCGAATATACAATATTTAATTCCGAGCATTATAAAAATAGATAAGTGGGGGTTAAGATTTGACGGAAAGAAGAACAACATGCCTGTCGAGGACTTTATTTTTAGGGTCGAGCATCTGCAGATGCAATATAATTGCAACTGGGCAGAGGTTTTAAGAGATTTCCACCTCTTACTAGATGGCGAAGCCAAAGAATGGTATTGGCTGTTTATTAGGTCCAATGCCGCCTCCAATTGGCCCACTTTGAAGTTCGCCTTGATGCGCCGCTTTCAATCTAATAGAAGTGATTTTGAGATAATGAGGGACTTAAGTGAGCGAAAACAACTGCCGGGCGAGACGGTCGATTCGTTCTTTCAGGAAGTCAATAAAATTAGGTCGCGGTTGCTTAACCCGGTGCCGGAATATGAAGCGGTTAAGATTATAAAGAGAAATTTGAGGGAAAGTATAGGGAGAATTATTTACTCCATGAACGTTATGTCCGTAGAACAACTGAGAGAGGAGTGTAACGAGGTAGAAAGAAATTTTCCGAGACGAGAAATTAGAAATTGGCCGCAGCATAATTTAAAGTATACCCGTCAAGTTGCCGAAATCACCGAGCCCGACTTCAAAGTGTACGAATATCCTGATGATGTTTCACCGATGGAAATAGAAGCGGTGACAAATCAAGAGAAAGAGAGTTCGATTTTGCAAAAGCCACTTGATAATTCAATTGTTTGCTGGAACTGTAAAAATCCAGGGCATGTGTACATGGAGTGCGAATTGACCAAACGTCATGTATTCTGCTACAAATGCGGCACACCGAATGTTGTGACACCGAAATGTCCCAAGTGTGCAGCGGGAAACCGAAAGGGGAACGTAGCGATGGTGGGCACTCTACGCTCCCAGACCAAGCCCGCGGAGATATAAGACCAGCTGATGAAAGTGGAAATTGCGCTGCTCATGTCCAAGAAAGACCTGAAATAAACCAGAAAATAAATGTATTAGATAAAATCAAAGAAGCGAATAAAATATTAAATAATAATCGTTTTAAACCTATTGAGGAAAGAATTGTTAATTACTACAACACTCGGCAAAGAATTTTTGGTAGAAATTTAGTGTCTAGAAAAGTTCAAAAAGCACGCCAACGTTACGCGGTTAGAAAGCAAGTGAGAAAAGATGTAGTTGATTCGATCCAGCACCACATAGGAAGTGACGCAAGACCATTTGCAGAGATTATAATTAAAGGCAGAAAAGTAAAAGGCTTATTAGATTCAGGCGCGTCCATAAGCGTATTGGGGAAAAATAGCAGAGAATTGATACAAGAACTACAACTAGAGGTAATACCATATATGTCCGTAGTGCGAACCGCTGGAGGGCAAACGCACCAAGTGATTGGCAAGGTGGAAGTGCAAGTCCAATTCAAAGAACAAAAAGAAACCATGTTATTTTACATATGTCCTTATCTAGAGCAGGAGCTGTACCTGGGGATAGACTTTTGGAAGAAGTTTTCATTAGCGGTCGAATTATTCAAATTAGCTGAAACGAAACTCGGAAATCCAATCTTATCAGATGAAAATGCCCATAATCTATCACAGGCACAGCAGGAAAAGCTGAAAGCAGTCGTTGAAAAGTTTAAAACCTTCGAAAAATGTGGTCTAGGACGTACCCAATTGGAAAAGCATACTATTCGTTTGGTAGAGGGCACAGTTCCAATCAAGGAACGACACTTTCCTGTATCTCCAGCAGTACAAAGCATTGTTTACGAAGATCTTGACAAAATGTTAGAATTGGGGGTAATAGAGACTAGTGAAAGCCCGTGGAATAATCGAATCACAGTGGTGCGTAAACCGGGGAAAAATCGGTTCTGCTTAGATGCTAGAAAACTAAATGAAAAAACAGTCAAAGATGCTTATCCGTTGCAAAATATAGAGCGCATACTTAGTCGAATCGATGAAACAATTTACATTAGCAGCATTGATTTAAAATACGCCTTCTGGCAAGTAGAGTTGGATGATAACAGGAAGCCGTATACAGCTTTTACTGTGCCTGGCAGACCGCTGTATCAGTTCGTGGTAATGCCATTCGGCTTGTGTAACGCGGCACAGCGCCTATGCAGGTTAATGGATAAGGTCATCCCACAAAGGCTAAAAGAGAATGTGTTTGTGTATCTAGAATCTAGATACACAAACACATTCTCTTTTAGCCTTTGTGGGATGACCTTAGATCTAGATTCTAGATGATTTGTTAATTATATCGCCAGACTTTGATGCTCATTTGCAAATACTCACCGAAGTTGCAGATTGTTTAAATAATGCCGGCCTTACAATAGGTCTCGCGAAATCAAAGTTTTGTTTCAGGGAATTGAAATATTTGGGATTTGTAATAGGTGGTGGGGTACTCAAGACCGACCCAGAGAAAGTTTCGGCCATTCAGAGGATTCCAGTGCCTAAGTCTGTAAGAGAAGTCAGGAGTTTCCTGGGTGTCGCTGGGTGGTATAGACGCTTCATAAGGAATTTTTCTATTTTAGCCGCACCACTAACAGACACTTTAAAAAGAAGGACAAAATTTGAGATGACCTTAGAGGCAAAGGAATCTTTTGAAAAGTTGAAACAATCACTCATAAGGGCTCCGGTTTTGAAACACCCGGACTTTAGCAAAAGATTTTGGGTTCAGTGCGATGCGTCACATATTGGTGTAGGAGCAGTTCTGTACGAACTTGACAAAAATAATGAAGAGCGGCCGATAGCTTATTTCTCCCAGAAACTAAATTCCTATCAGAAAAATTACAGCGTAACGGAGAAGGAGTGTCTGGCGGCGGTCCTTGCAGTGAAGAGGTTTAGGCCATACATAGAAATGATGCCATTTACAATCGTGACAGACCACTCGAGTTTGAAGTGGCTTATGTCGTTAAAAGATTTGAGTGGGCGCTTGGCTCGGTGGTCTCTTCATTTGCAAATGTTTAATTTTGACATTGAGCATCGAAAGGGTTCTGATAATGTAGTCGCCGATGCACTTTCTCGTTACATGGAAGAAATTTAAATAGACAACGCTTCGTTTTTTGATTTTGAAACAGTCGAATTTAGTTCAGCTGAGTATCAGGAATTAGCTAAGATTGTTAGCGAAAACGCTTCGAATCTACCGGATCTCAAAGTCAGGGATGGAATAGTGTTCAAGCGAACAGGGTTCGATAGAGGTGAAAGTGGTTCAGAGTTCGAATGGAAGTTATGGGTTCCGGAAGCACTAACAGCTACGCTGATAGAAAAAGCACACAAGCCCGAGATAGCCGCACACGGCGGAATCGCCAAGACATTGTATCGGTTGAGGCAATTTTATTATTGGCCTAGAATGGCAGTTCAAGTCCGTGATTATGTGAACCAATGTGAAACTTGTAAGGGATCGAAAGCCACAAACCGCGAGTTGTGTGCAGGGATAGGTCAGGAGGTTGTGACCGAACGCCCCTTTCAGAAGTTGTATGTGGATTTTTTAGGAAAATATCCACGGTCGAAAAAGGGCAACTCGTATATATTTATAGTCTTGGATCATTTCTCTAAATACGTTTTTCTAAAAGCCATGAAAGAGGCTACGGCTAACAAAGTAGTTGATTTTCTGGAAAAAAAAGTGTTTTTGAAATTCGGAGTGCCCGAGTTAATCCATAGCGACAATGGGAAACAATTTTTATCCAAAGAGTTTGATAAATTAATGTGTAGCTACGGCGTGAAACACATGAGAACGGCAATACATGCACCGCAGAGCAATGCAGCCGAAAGGGTCAATCGTTCTATTCTGGCAGCGGTTCGTTCTTATTTAGAACAGGACCACCGAGAATGGGATTTATACCTTCCCGAAATCGAATGTGCTCTTAGGGATTCAGTGCATTCCGCGACAGGAGTCACCCCTTTTTTCGCGCTATACGGGCAATACAGGTTCACTCACGGTGGTGATTACAAGCTGGCCCGTCAGTTAAAGTCCTTAGGGGAAGGGGAATTTGCGTGTATTGATCGAAAAGATCGCATACGGTTGATACGTGGAAAAATTAAGCAAAATTTACACACTGCTTATGAAAGAAGCGAAAATAGGTATAACAGTAGAAAAAGGTTCGTACATTTCCGGCCGGGCCAAGAGGTTTTTAAAAGGAACTTTGCTTTGAGCAATTTTGGGAAAAATATTAACGCAAAATTTTTGCCAAAATTTACGAAATGTCGCGTAGCTAAAGCTTTAGGAAATAATATTTACCAGCTTGAGTCTCTGAATGGCAAACCTCTTATGGCTTTCCATGCAAAAGATATAAAACAATGAGTCGTGCGTACAAACAGGTAGATCGATGTGGTGAAGAAATCAACTCCGAGAATGTTTAGTGTCAGAATTCGATGTCGGTGAAAAATCTGTAAATTATAAATATGGATGTAAGAAGTTCTAGAAACGGGATATCGAACATATCGTTTGTTAAGGTGTTTGAAAGGACATCTCCGAGATTACGGCCAATTTAGGAAAGACTGAAGAACAAGACATCCTATCGTCAATTATGAATGCCCGGCTAATTCGATACTTACGAATCTCAGGTAGTGGGCGGTTTCCCTCGTAGGGCGCCTAAAAAGCTCAGGGTTATGTTACGAGCCAGTTTTTGTTGCGAGAATAGACCAGAAGAGATTTGACAACTCGATCGGTATAGGTAAATTAAGAAAAAGGCATAAACAGATGTTTCCCGGTGGGGCGAAATAGAAGTTGCAGATCCCTCTAGTGGGCAGTAGCTGACCTAAGCTTGTCAGTAGAATGCCAGTAGAACGTGTGGATCGCTTTATCGTAAAGTTCTATATCGTAAGGTACTATATCGTAAGGCGTGGATCGGCTAACTTGGGTGTCGGTAGATGGTAAAGGCTAACTGACTGAGGATAGGGCTAACAAACAAGTTGGAAAATGCTGCAGTGATGTGGTGAAAGATGTAGGTGTCCGTCCCTATGGCGAAGAGGTTCGAGAGAGTGTGGGAGTAAGTGTGTGTGTATTATACAGGTAATAGGACAGCATGCAAACATGAAACCGTTGGGTTAGAGGCAAAATTATATTTTTTTTGTGGGCAAGAAGGTAGCTATTGAACTGATCTGTGCCTCTAGCCAGATCAGAAGGTGGCGTGAGCTCGACATCATCAGCCGCGTTTTGGCATTCGAAAAAATAGTTATCAATCAAAAATTATCATCAAATATCAATTCAAATTCCGTATCGAATTGAGGAAAAAGTGATCAGGAGTCGGGATTCAAAGCTCTGTAAAGTGGAGAATAAGTGTTAAGCGTGTGCATCCTGTGGGTGAGTGGGTAGGATTCACTTATGGAAAAAATCTAATAATGTGTCCGGTGGCGCTTTAGGTAGTGGAGCGTAAAGCGGAGGTGGTGGCTGTACCGGACTTGGCCGAATTTGCCAGAAGGAGCGCTGGATTGGGTGGCGATGCTTACCACGCCACAAAAGCTAAGTAGATTTTCATTAAAAGTGTATTTTTTGAGCGAGAATCGGCCTCTGTGTGTCGCCATAAAGTGCACCGGATAAAGTGTATTGGCCGCGTGATTAGAACCAACATTGTCGCCACCTCGTGCTGGCTAGTCGCAATCCCGCCGTTGAAGGTGCACACGGTTTATTTTGGCCACTTTTCTGACTATCAAACAAAAAATTATTTTGCACAAACTACCTGTTCCATTGCTTGTCGCAGCGCCAGCTAAGCGCAGGGCCATAGTGATCTCTCGCTTTATTAACCTTTGATCGCGTACCTGTCTTTATTTTAAGATTATTTGTTTCCATCCAAAAACAATTTAATTTTTATTTATTTGGTAATTTGAGCTTGAATAATTGTTGATTTGTTGTAAGTTGTAACACCAATTCCGGGCGTAGGAAAAATCTTCCGTGCGTCTGACAAAAGTAAAAATAAAAAAAAATAAAAACGAACATCGAGTGAGCTCTCTCGAGGCGTACGCGCTACGTCTTCAGAACGTCTTTTGAGGCACAATTACTTGCCCGTTAAAACCCGCAATTGGCGAACCCTCGAAACTAACTATTTTCCCAGGCTCAACTTTTATTGCTTTTGTATTTGATCATATTGTATTTATTTTGTTATCATGTTTAATTGAAACCAAATGAACGTTTTTTTTTGTTGTACATGTGTACTTTATTCATCTAATATACTAGTGGATTAGACCGAATGTGTGAGTAATTTTTTTTGTTGGGTGGGGAAACGGGGTGACGGAACAGACGAGGACGATGGATGGTTAATGGTTTCCTGCTGTGTTTCAGTTTTTTTTATTGTGTGGCCCTGCCTGTGAGGTGGGTTGAGAACCACACCCATTATTTGAACCCTCATGAGCTAGCCGGGATGAAACAACACAAGCCGACCATAGGGTTACGTAACAATAAATGGCGCCCAATCGGAAATAGGGCTTTGCGATTCCTTCTCCACAGAGTTTCCTAAATTCGGTGGCTTGAACTGGCAAAAGAATTGCCTAGTTCAATTGCATCGGATGAAGGAAACGCTGTGGACAAATAATCGCAGGCATAAGGAAAGGAATTTTTTTTTGAAATGATATGAAGCGCCATACAATAAATGGCGCCCAATTTCAAAAAAATGCATCTTCGCGGTTGTTTTTTTTTGCTGCGTGTCCTAAGCCTGGTGGCTTGAACTGTTGTAGAAACTAAGACCAAATGCACCCGGTTAGGGAGGTACGGCGACAAACAACCGCTGAAAAAGCCAAGTAATTTGCGATTAAGATTCAGTTATAGTAAAGTTAATAATTTTTATTAGTTTTTTTGTAATAGAACAGATCATACAGGTTCATTTGCGGTAATTCGTAACAGTGGCGGTGGGCTGGTAAAATTTATCGTAAAGCAAAACTAGTAGTACTGCGAAGGCTATCGCGGATGAACGTCTATGGTCTGCAAAGAAATTGCATGCGTCGGAGTGTCCAGACCAGTGACGTAATTAGTCGATCTTCTAATACAAAAAAATTCACTAGCACTGGGGAGGGGATACCGAGGCACAGGTGCGATTTAAATCGACGGTGAAAGAAGCAATAGCTACTTGAAATCAATTTGGCTAGGTAGCTCGACAAAAGGTCTTCAAGAGCAAAGAGAAAAAATGATTTTTCAAATAGAGGCATGCTCAGACTTTAAAGATCTGAAGAGCATAAGCACGAAGAAAAAGCCGGAGCCAAACCAATTGCTTCTTGCACAGTCGAAGATTAATAAAATAAAGCGTAACGTAATAATTTATTAGAAGTTTTTTTTTTGCTGAAGAATAAATGCATGTGTTGCACTGTCTCTTTTTTCGGAGTGACTGAGTATATTTGGTGAGAATGCTGAAATGAAGAAAAACGAAGTGAATATGTTTTCGAATAAAGTCTATTATACTCATCGTTCAACGGAAGAGATGTCCAACATCATGCTATGAAACAGTCATATTACTCAGAAAGCCACAGAAAGTGTAACGTCCATCCTCCAAGTATGTCACATACCGAATATGCCCCTTTTTTTAAATTAAATAAGAAAGTAGTACTTTTATAAAAAGCTGTTAATACTTAAGTGTAACCAAAAAGAGAATCAAGTGCGTTTCGGTCAATTTTTTTTAGAAATTTTATACGTAAAATCGTTTTATTTGTAGGCCAAACTTAGTGTGGGTTTTTTTTTTTAAAAATAATTCCTCTTCGTTGTATTTATAATTACTTAAACCGAGGGGATAAAAACGCATCAAACACAATGCCGGTATATCAGTTAGAGAATACTGCAGAAGCGAGCGGTTTGGATGACAATTTTTATGTGGATTTGTCCGAGACAATAATTAGGCCCCGGGGCACATGTGACCCAAACAGTCATACTATTTCACAATCTGCTCAGAAACAGTAACGCTCAAGGTGCCATACCGCGAGCTTGTGCGAACAATATCACGACAAATCATGTGTCACAAATGAACAACGCTACTGAAAGGAATAGCATAGGGCGTCCAGATATGACAAGTCAAAATCTAAGCATCAGCGTTGATAGGGCTTCTGCGGGTAAGCCAACTTACTTAGATGAATCTATAGAAAAAAAGATTAATGAGTGCGTAAAAGCAGATATGGCGGAAATTATGGTTCATATTAATGAACTTATGAAGCCGTTGGCAAATTTTAGAAGTGGCAATAGTTTTGCGCCAGGAGTCGGAAACCTAAATTTAGATAGTGCTGTGTGGGCGGTGACGGCAAATGCACAGTCCAATAGACAAGGAGCTAGTGGTCTAGCAAATTATATTGGGTTTCACGACGTAACCAGAAGAATCAGAACAAATAATCCACAGGCAGGCTTAGACGGTTTTGCTCCAAGGCCAGGGCCGAATTTGCCGCTTTCAATCTAATAGAAGTGATTTTGAGATAATGAGGGACTTAAGTGAGCGAAAACAACTGCCGGGCGAGACGGTCGATTCGTTCTTTCAGGAAGTCAATAAAATTAGGTCGCGGTTGCTTAACCCGGTGCCGGAATATGAAGCGGTTAAGATTATAAAGAGAAATTTGAGGGAAAGTATAGGGAGAATTATTTACTCCATGAACGTTATGTCCGTAGAACAACTGAGAGAGGAGTGTAACGAGGTAGAAAGGAATTTTCCGAGACGAGAAATTAGAAATTGGCCGCAGCATAATTTAAAGTATACCCGTCAAGTTGCCGAAATCACCGAGCCCGACTTCAAAGTGTACGAATATCCTGATGATGTTTCACCGATGGAAATAGAAGCGGTGACAAATCAAGAGAAAAAGAGTTCGATTTTGCAAAAGCCACTTGATAATTCAATTGTTTGCTGGAACTGTAAAAATCCAGGGCATGTGTACATGGAGTGCGAATTGACCAAACGTCATGTATTCTGCAACAAATGCGGCACACCGAATGTTGTGACACCGAAATGTCCCAAGTGTGCAGCGGGAAACCGAAAGGGGAACGTAGCGATGGTGGGCACTCTACGCTCCCAGACCATGCCCGCGGAGATATAAGACCAGCTGATGAAAGTGGGAATTGCGCTGCTCATGTCCAAGAAAGACCTGAAATAAACCAGAAAATAAATGTATTAGATAAAATCAAAGAAGCGAATAAAATATTAAATAATAATCGTTTTAAACCTATTGAGGAAAGAATTGTTAATTACAACGCTCGGCAAAGAATTTTTGGTAGAAATTTAGTGTCTAGAAAAGTTCAAAAAGCACGCCAACGTTACGCGGTTAGAAAGCAAGTGAGAAAAGATGTAGTTGATTCGATCCAGCACCACATAGGAAGTGACGCAAGACCATTTGCAGAGATTATAATTAAAGGCAGAAAAGTAAAAGGCTTATTAGATTCAGGCGCGTCCATAAGCGTATTGGGGAAAAATAGCAGAGAATTGATACAAGAACTACAACTAGAGGTAATACCATATATGTCCGTAGTGCGAACCGCTGGAGGGCAAACGCACCAAGTGATTGGCAAGGTGGAAGTGCAAGTCCAATTCAAAGAACAAAAAGAAACCATGTTATTTTACATATGTCCTTATCTAGAGCAGGAGCTGTACCTGGGGATAGACTTTTGGAAGAAGTTTTCATTAGCGGTCGAATTATTCAAATTAGCTGAAACGAAACTCGGAAATCCAATCTTATCAGATGAAAATGCCCATAATCTATCACAGGCACAGCAGGAAAAGCTGAAAGCAGTCGTTGAAAAGTTTAAAACCTTCGAAAAATGTGGTCTAGGACGTACCCAATTGGAAAAGCATACTATTCGTTTGGTAGAGGGCACAGTTCCAATCAAGGAACGACACTTTCCTGTATCTCCAGCAGTACAAAGCATTGTTTACGAAGATCTTGACAAAATGTTAGAATTGGGGGTAATAGAGACTAGTGAAAGCCCGTGGAATAATCGAATCACAGTGGTGCGTAAACCGGGGAAAAATCGGTTCTGCTTAGATGCTAGAAAACTAAATGAAAAAACAGTCAAAGATGCTTATCCGTTGCAAAATATAGAGCGCATACTTAGTCGAATCGATGAAACAATTTACATTAGCAGCATTGATTTAAAATACGCCTTCTGGCAAGTAGAGTTGGATGATAACAGGAAGCCGTATACAGCTTTTACTGTGCCTGGCAGACCGCTGTATCAGTTCGTGGTAATGCCATTCGGCTTGTGTAACGCGGCACAGCGCCTATGCAGGTTAATGGATAAGGTCATCCCACAAAGGCTAAAAGAGAATGTGTTTGTGTATCTAGAATCTAGATACACAAACACATTCTCTTTTAGCCTTTGTGGGATGACCTTAGATCTAGATTCTAGATGATTTGTTAATTATATCGCCAGACTTTGATGCTCATTTGCAAATACTCACCGAAGTTGCAGATTGTTTAAATAATGCCGGCCTTACAATAGGTCTCGCGAAATCAAAGTTTTGTTTCAGGGAATTGAAATATTTGGGATTTGTAATAGGTGGTGGGGTACTCAAGACCGACCCAGAGAAAGTTTCGGCCATTCAGAGGATTCCAGTGCCTAAGTCTGTAAGAGAAGTCAGGAGTTTCCTGGGTGTCGCTGGGTGGTATAGACGCTTCATAAGGAATTTTTCTATTTTAGCCGCACCACTAACAGACACTTTAAAAAGAAGGACAAAATTTGAGATGACCTTAGAGGCAAAGGAATCTTTTGAAAAGTTGAAACAATCACTCATAAGGGCTCCGGTTTTGAAACACCCGGACTTTAGCAAAAGATTTTGGGTTCAGTGCGATGCGTCACATATTGGTGTAGGAGCAGTTCTGTACCAACTTGACAAAAATAATGAAGAGCGGCCGATAGATTATTTCTCCCAGAAACTAAATTCCTATCAGAAAAATTACAGCGTAACGGAGAAGGAGTGTCTGGCGGCTGTCCTTGCAGTGAAGAGGTTTAGGCCATACATAGAAATGATGCCATTTACAATTGTGACAGACCACTCGAGTTTGAAGTGGCTTATGTCGTTAAAAGATTTGAGTGGGCGCTTGGCTCGGTGGTCTCTTCACTTGCAAATGTTTAATTTTGACATTGAGCATCGAAAGGGTTCTGATAATGTAGTCGCCGATGCACTTTCTCGTTACATGGAAGAAATTTAAATAGACAACGCTTCGTTTTTTGATTTTGAAACAGTAGAATTTAGTTCAGCTGAGTATCAGGAATTAGCTAAGATTGTTAGCGAAAACGCTTCGAATCTACCGGATCTCAAAGTCAGGGATGGAATAGTGTTCAAGCGAACAGGGTTCGATAGAGGTGAAAGTGGTTCAGAGTTCGAATGGAAGTTATGGGTTCCGGAAGCACTAACAGCTACGCTGATAGAAAAAGCACACAAGCCCGAGATAGCCGCACACGGCGGAATCGCCAAGACATTGTATCGGTTGAGGCAATTTTATTATTGGCCTAGAATGGCAGTTCAAGTCCGTGATTATGTGAACCAATGTGAAACTTGTAAGGGATCGAAAGCCACAAACCGCGAGTTGTGTGCAGGGATAGGTCAGGAGGTTGTGACCGAACGCCCCTTTCAGAAGTTGTATGTGGATTTTTTAGGAAAATATCCACGGTCGAAAAAGGGCAAATCGTATATATTTATAGTCTTGGATCATTTCTCTAAATACGTTTTTCTAAAAGCCATGAAAGAGGCTACGGCTAACAAAGTAGTTGATTTTCTGGAAAAAGAAGTGTTTTTGAAATTCGGAGTGCCCGAGTTAATCCATAGCGACAATGGGAAACAATTTTTATCCAAAGAGTTTGATAAATTAATGTGTAGCTACGGCGTGAAACACATGAGAACGGCAATACATGCACCGCAGAGCAATGCAGCCGAAAGAGTCAATCGTTCTATTCTGGCAGCGGTTCGTTCTTATTTAGAACAGGACCACCGAGAATGGGATTTATACCTTCCCGAAATCGAATGTGCTCTTAGGGATTCAGTGCATTCCGCGACAGGAGTCACCCCTTTTTTCGCGCTATACGGGCAATACAGGTTCACTCACGGTGGTGATTACAAGCTGGCCCGTCAGTTAAAGTCCTTAGGGGAAGGGGAATTTGCGTGTATTGATCGAAAAGATCGCATACGGTTGATACGTGGAAAAATTAAGCAAAATTTACACACTGCTTATGAAAGAAGCGCAAATAGGTATAACAGTAGAAAAAGGTTCGTACATTTCCGGCCGGGCCAAGAGGTTTTTAAAAGGAACTTTGCTTTGAGCAATTTTGGGAAAAATATTAACGCAAAATTTTTGCCAAAATTTACGAAATGTCGCGTAGCTAAAGCTTTAGGAAATAATATTTACCAGCTTGAGTCTCTGAATGGCAAACCTCTTATGGCTTTCCATGCAAAAGATATAAAACAATGAGTCGTGCGTACAAACAGGTAGATCGATGTGGTGAAGAAATCAACTCCGAGAATGTTTAGTGTCAGAATTCGATGTCGGTGAAAAATCTGTAAATTATAAATATGGATGTAAGAAGTTCTAGAAACGGGATATCGAACATATCGTTTGTTAAGGTGTTTGAAAGGACATATCCGAGATTACGGCCAATCTAGGAAAGACTGAAGAACAAGACAACCTATCGTCAATTATGAATGCCCGGCTAATTCGATACTTACGAATCTCAGGTAGTGGGCGGTTTCCCTCGTAGGGCGCCTAAAAAGCTCAGGGTTATGTTACGAGCCAGTTTTTGTTGCGAGAATAGACCAGAAGAGATTTGACAACTCGATCGGTATAGGTAAATTAAGAAAAAGGCATAAACAGATGTTTCCCGGTGGGGCGAAATAGAAGTTGCAGATCCCTCTAGTGGGCAGTAGCTGACCTAAGCTTGTCAGTAGAATGCCAGTAGAACGTGTGGATCGCTTTATCGTAAAGTTCTATATCGTAAGGTACTATATCGTAAGGCGTGGATCGGCTAACTTGGGTGTCGGTAGATGGTAAAGGCTAACTGACTGAGGATAGGGCTAACAAACAAGTTGGAAAATGCTGCAGTGATGTGGTGAAAGATGTAGGTGTCCGTCCCTATGGCGAAGAGGTTCGAGAGAGTGTGGGAGTAAGTGTGTGTGTATTATACAGGTAATAGGACAGCATGCAAACATGAAACCGTTGGGTTAGAGGCAAAATTATATTTTTTTTGTGGGCAAGAAGGTAGCTATTGAACTGATCTGTGCCTCTAGCCGGATCAGAAGGTGGCGTGAGCTCGACATCATCAGCCGCGTTTTGGCATTCGAAAAAATAGTTATCAATCAAAAATTATCATCAAATATCAATTCAAATTCCGTATCGAATTGAGGAAAAAGTGATCAGGAGTCGGGATTCAAAGCTCTGTAAAGTGGAGAATAAGTGTTAAGCGTGTGCATCCTGTGGGTGAGTGGGTAGGATTCACTTATGGAAAAAATCTAATAATGTGTCCGGTGGCGCTTTAGGTAGTGGAGCGTAAAGCGGAGGTGGTGGCTGTACCGGACTTGGCCGAATTTGCCAGAAGGAGCGCTGGATTGGGTGGCGATGCTTACCACGCCACAAAAGCTAAGTAGATTTTCATTAAAAGTGTATTTTTTGAGCGAGAATCGGCCTCTGTGTGTCGCCATAAAGTGCACCGGATAAAGTGTATTGGCCGCGTGATTAGAACCAACATTGTCGCCACCTCGTGCTGGCTAGTCGCAATCCCGCCGTTGAAGGTGCACACGGTTTATTTTGGCCACTTTTCTGACTATCAAACAAAAAATTATTTTGCACAAACTACCTGTTCCATTGCTTGTCGCAGCGCCAGCTAAGCGCAGGGCCATAGTGATCTCTCGCTTTATTAACCTTTGATCGCGTAACTGTCTTTATTTTAAGATTATTTGTTTCCATCCAAAAACAATTTAATTTTTATTTGTTTGGTAATTTGAGCTTGAATAATTGTTGATTTGTTGTAAGTTGTAACACCAATTCCGGGCGTAGGAAAAATCTTCCGTGCGTCTGACAAAAGTAAAAATAAAAAAAAATAAAAACGAACATCGAGTGAGCTCTCTCGAGGCGTACGCGCTACGTCTTCAGAACGTCTTTTGAGGCACAATTACTTGCCCGTTAAAACCCGCAATTGGCGAACCCTCGAAACTAACTATTTTCCCAGGCTCAACTTTTATTGCTTTTGTATTTGATCATATTGTATTTATTTTGTTATCATGTTTAATTGAAACCAAATGAACGTTTTTTTTGTTGTACATGTGTACTTTATTCATCTAATATACTAGTGGATTAAACCGAATGTGTGAGTAATTTTTTTTTTGTTGGGTGCAGTGTTTCTTTCAGGTACTTCTCCGGAGGGGCTCAGCTCCCCCGGAGAGGACCTACCGCCCCCCGAAGAAATCGAATCATAAAATGCCAAATTAAATCCATTGCTCATACTACTACACACACTACATAGTCACGCTATATGCTAGCGTTCGCAATAGAAGTGCTATAGATCGTGTTGAAATAATGGCACATGAAAATGTTCCGTTACCGTTACTTTTACACGTTAGCAACAAGTGACGGATGAAGGAATACTGCGATTGTGTAATTGAAGAAATTCAAAATAGGTTCAATGATAAATCAATTGGCATTATGATTTTCGCAAGTCATTTTGAGACCTTTCAGTCTTTAATAAATTTACAAGAATCTGAAATTAGAGAGTTTTGTAGCAGTTTTCCGATACTTAATGTAGAAAATGTGCTGGCAGATCTGAAATCTTTTAGATTTTTTATAATGTCAATGCTTAATAGAGGAAGGTATAAAGCAGATGAGTGTCCAATAACAAAAATCTTGGAAGTTGGCATGGGATACTGCGAATTGCAGAAGCTTTGCGAAATCCTTCTTGTCATTTCCGTGACAACTGTCTCTGTGGAAAGATCTTTTAGTACTATGAACAGAGTACTAAGTAAAATAAGAAATAGAATGCTAGAAGGAACCCTAATGCACTGCATGATTATAAGCATGGAGGGGCCCGAAATTCCAACCGAGGAATTTCTGGAAAAAACTGTGGATTTGTATGCGGCGAAGAAATCTCGTCGAATAAAATTTCTTTAAAAACAATTTCTTCTTTCATATAAAATATGTATAAATTAATGTGTGTAATTAATATATAAAATATGTAATTTTGTATGTTTTTCAATATGCAAAAATATTTAGAATTTACATATGTATAATATACATTATGTAAGAACAAATTTAATTTAATTTCATTTAGCTTATAAAATTTAACTTTTGTTTTTTTTTTTAAATAAAGTGAAATATGTTTTATGAATGAAGCGATTTTATTAAATTCAAATGAATTGTTAATTAACAAGGAATAAATAATATTAAAATTAATTGGTAAGTAACATGATAGCAAAAAGACGAAAAAGAAAGAATACAAATTTGAAAAAATAGAACTGATAGAATTTGATAGATTGCTGATTATAAAATAGAATATTATTTAAATGTTATTTAAACTATCATTTTATTTAGTCTGCCCCCCGAATCTCCGTAGCGCCCCCCCGAAGTCCAGGTGTCTGAAAGAAACACTGGTTGGGTGGGGAAACGGGGTGACGGAACAGACGAGGAGGATGGATGGTTAATGGTTTCCTGCTGTGTTTCAGTTTTTTTTATTGTGTGGCCCTGCCTGTGAGGTGGGTTGAGAACCACGCCCATTATTTGAACCCTCATGAGCTAGCCGGGATGAAACAACACAAGCCGACCATAGGGTTACGTAACAATAAATGGCGCCCAATCGGAAATAGGGCTTTGCGATTCCTTCTCCACAGAGTTTCCTAAATTCGGTGGCTTGAACTGGCAAAAGAATTGCCTAGTTCAATTGCATCGGATGAAGGAAACGCTGTGGACAAATAATCGCAGGCATAAGGAAAGGAATTTTTTTTTTGAAATGATATGAAGCGCCATACAATAAATGGCGCCCAATTTCAAAAAAATGCATCTTCGCGGTTGTTTTTTTTTTTGCTGCGTGTCCTAAGCCTGGTGGCTTGAACTGTTGTAGAAACTAAGACCAAATGCACCCGGTTAGGGAGGTACGGCGACAAACAACCGCTGAAAAAGCCAAGTAATTTGCGATTAAGATTCAGTTATAGTAAAGTTAATAATTTTTATTAGTTTTTTTGTAATAGAACAGATCATACAGGTTCATTTGCGGTAATTCGTAACAGTGGCGGTGGGCTGGTAAAATTTATCGTAAAGCAAAACTAGTAGCACTGCGAAGGCTATCGCGGATGAACGTCTATGGTCTGCAAAGAAATTGCATGCGTCGGAGTGTCCAGACCAGTGACGTAATTAGTCGATCTTCTAATACAAAAAAATTCACTAGCACTGGGGAGGGGATACCGAGGCACAGGTGCGATTTAAATCGACGGTGAAAGAAGCAATAGCTACTTGAAATCAATTTGGCTAGGTAGCTCGACAAAAGGTCTTCAAGAGCAAAGAGAAAAAATGATTTTTCAAATAGAGGCATGCTCAGACTTTAAAGATCTGAAGAGCATAAGCACGAAGAAAAAGCCGGAGCCAAACCAATTGCTTCTTGCACAGTCGAAGATTAATAAAATAAAGCGTAACGTAATAATTTATTAGAAGTTTTTTTTTGCTGAAGAATAAATGCATGTGTTGCACTGTCTCTTTTTTCGGAGTGACTGAGTATATTTGGTGAGAATGCTGAAATGAAGAAAAACGAAGTGAATATGTTTTCGAATAAAGTCTATTATACTCATCGTTCAACGGAAGAGATGTCCAACATCATGCTATGAAACAGTCATATTACTCAGAAAGCCACAGAAAGTGTAACGTCCATCCTCCAAGTATGTCACATACCGAATATGCCCCTTTTTTTTAAAATTAAATAAGAAAGTAGTACTTTTATAAAAAGCTATTAATATTTAAGAGTAACCAAAAAGAGAATCAAGTGCGTTTCGGTCAATTTTTTTTAGAAATTTTATACGTAAAATCGTTTTATTTGTAGGCCAAACTTAGTGTGGGTTTTTTTTTTAAATAATTCCTCTTCGTTGTATTTATAATTACTTAAACCGAGGGGATAAAAACGCATCAAACACAATGCCGGTAGATCAGTTAGAGAATACTGCAGAAGCGAGCGGTTTGGATGACAATTTTTATGTGGATTTGTCCGAGACAATAATTAGGCCCCGGGGCACATGTGACCCAAACAGTCATACTATTTCACAATCTGCTCAGAAACAGTAACGCTCAAGGTGCCATACCGCGAGCTTGTGCGAACAATATCACGACAAATCATGTGTCACAAATGAACAACGCTACTGAAAGGAATAGCATAGGGCGTCCAGATATGACAAGTCAAAATCTAAGCATCAGCGTTGATAGGGCTTCTGCGGGTAAGCCAACTTACTTAGATGAATCTATAGAAAAAAAGATTAATGAGTGCGTAAAAGCAGATATGGCGGAAATTATGGTTCATATTAATGAACTTATGAAGCCGTTGGCAAATTTTAGAAGTGGCAATAGTTTTGCGCCAGGAGTCGGAAACCTAAATTTAGATAGTGCTGTGTGGGCGGCGACGGCAAATGCACAGTCCAATAGACAAGGAGCTAGTGGTCTAGCAAATTATATTGGGTTTCACGACGTAACCAGAAGAATCAGAACAAATAATCCACAGGCAGGCTTAGACGGTTTTGCTCCAAGGCCAGGGCCGAATTTGAATTTTCACACGCAACCGACGTCAGGCCAAGCGAGGCCAAATATGCAGTCAAATATGTCCTGGAACGCCAGCGCGAAGAATCGGTCAAGTCCGAATATACAATATTTAATTCCGAGCATTATAAAAATAGATAAGTGGGGGTTAAGATTTGACGGAAAGAAGAACAACATGCCTGTCGAGGACTTTATTTTTAGGGTCGAGCATCTGCAGATGCAATATAATTGCAACTGGGCAGAGGTTTTAAGAGATTTCCACCTCTTACTAGATGGCGAAGCCAAAGAATGGTATTGGCTGTTTATTAGGTCCAATGCCGCCTCCAATTGGCCCACTTTGAAGTTCGCCTTGATGCGCCGCTTTCAATCTAATAGAAGTGATTTTGAGATAATGAGGGACTTAAGTGAGCGAAAACAACTGCCGGGCGAGACGGTCGATTCGTTCTTTCAGGAAGTCAATAAAATTAGGTCGCGGTTGCTTAACCCGGTGCCGGAATATGAAGCGGTTAAGATTATAAAGAGAAATTTGAGGGAAAGTATAGGGAGAATTATTTACTCCATGAACGTTATGTCCGTAGAACAACTGAGAGAGGAGTGTAACGAGGTAGAAAGAAATTTTCCGAGACGAGAAATTAGAAATTGGCCGCAGCATAATTTAAAGTATACCCGTCAAGTTGCCGAAATCACCGAGCCCGACTTCAAAGTGTACGAATATCCTGATGATGTTTCACCGATGGAAATAGAAGCGGTGACAAATCAAGAGAAAGAGAGTTCGATTTTGCAAAAGCCACTTGATAATTCAATTGTTTGCTGGAACTGTAAAAATCCAGGGCATGTGTACATGGAGTGCGAATTGACCAAACGTCATGTATTCTGCTACAAATGCGGCACACCGAATGTTGTGACACCGAAATGTCCCAAGTGTGCAGCGGGAAACCGAAAGGGGAACGTAGCGATGGTGGGCACTCTACGCTCCCAGACCAAGCCCGCGGAGATATAAGACCAGCTGATGAAAGTGGAAATTGCGCTGCTCATGTCCAAGAAAGACCTGAAATAAACCAGAAAATAAATGTATTAGATAAAATCAAAGAAGCGAATAAAATATTAAATAATAATCGTTTTAAACCTATTGAGGAAAGAATTGTTAATTACTACAACGCTCGGCAAAGAATTTTTGGTAGAAATTTAGTGTCTAGAAAAGTTCAAAAAGCACGCCAACGTTACGCGGTTAGAAAGCAAGTGAGAAAAGATGTAGTTGATTCGATCCAGCACCACATAGGAAGTGACGCAAGACCATTTGCAGAGATTATAATTAAAGGCAGAAAAGTAAAAGGCTTATTAGATTCAGGCGCGTCCATAAGCGTATTGGGGAAAAATAGCAGAGAATTGATACAAGAACTACAACTAGAGGTAATACCATATATGTCCGTAGTGCGAACCGCTGGAGGGCAAACGCACCAAGTGATTGGCAAGGTGGAAGTGCAAGTCCAATTCAAAGAACAAAAAGAAACCATGTTATTTTACATATGTCCTTATCTAGAGCAGGAGCTGTACCTGGGGATAGACTTTTGGAAGAAGTTTTCATTAGCGGTCGAATTATTCAAATTAGCTGAAACGAAACTCGGAAATCCAATCTTATCAGATGAAAATGCCCATAATCTATCACAGGCACAGCAGGAAAAGCTGAAAGCAGTCGTTGAAGAGTTTAAAACCTTCGAAAAATGTGGTCTAGGACGTACCCAATTAGAAAAGTATACTATTCGTTTGGTAGAGGGCACAGTTCCAATCAAGGAACGACACTTTCCTGTATCTCCAGCAGTACAAAGCATTGTTTACGAAGAACTTGACAAAATGTTAGAATTGGGGGTAATAGAGACTAGTGAAAGCCCGTGGAATAATCGAATCACAGTGGTGCGTAAACCGGGGAAAAATCGGTTCTGCTTAGATGCTAGAAAACTAAATGAAAAAACAGTCAAAGATGCTTATCCGTTGCAAAATATAGAGCGCATACTTAGTCGAATCGATGAAACAATTTACATTAGCAGCATTGATTTAAAATACGCCTTCTGGCAAGTAGAGTTGGATGATAACAGGAAGCCGTATACAGCTTTTACTGTGCCTGGCAGACCGCTGTATCAGTTCGTGGTAATGCCATTCGGCTTGTGTAACGCGGCACAGCGCCTATGCAGGTTAATGGATAAGGTCATCCCACAAAGGCTAAAAGAGAATGTGTTTGTGTATCTAGAATCTAGATACACAAACACATTCTCTTTTAGCCTTTGTGGGATGACCTTAGATCTAGATTCTAGATGATTTGTTAATTATATCGCCAGACTTTGATGCTCATTTGCAAATACTCACCGAAGTTGCAGATTGTTTAAATAATGCCGGCCTTACAATAGGTCTCGCGAAATCAAAGTTTTGTTTCAGGGAATTGAAATATTTGGGATTTGTAATAGGTGGTGGGGTACTCAAGACCGACCCAGAGAAAGTTTCGGCCATTCAGAGGATTCCAGTGCCTAAGTCTGTAAGAGAAGTCAGGAGTTTCCTGGGTGTCGCTGGGTGGTATAGACGCTTCATAAGGAATTTTTCTATTTTAGCCGCACCACTAACAGACACTTTAAAAAGAAGGACAAAATTTGAGATGACCTTAGAGGCAAAGGAATCTTTTGAAAAGTTGAAACAATCACTCATAAGGGCTCCGGTTTTGAAACACCCGGACTTTAGCAAAAGATTTTGGGTTCAGTGCGATGCGTCACATATTGGTGTAGGAGCAGTTCTGTACCAACTTGACAAAAATAATGAAGAGCGGCCGATAGCTTATTTCTCCCAGAAACTAAATTCCTATCAGAAAAATTACAGCGTAACGGAGAAGGAGTGTCTGGCGGCGGTCCTTGCAGTGAAGAGGTTTAGGCCATACATAGAAATGATGCCATTTACAATTGTGACAGACCACTCGAGTTTGAAGTGGCTTATGTCGTTAAAAGATTTGAGTGGGCGCTTGGCTCGGTGGTCTCTTCACTTGCAAATGTTTAATTTTGACATTGAGCATCGAAAGGGTTCTGATAATGTAGTCGCCGATGCACTTTCTCGTTACATGGAAGAAATTTAAATAGACAACGCTTCGTTTTTTGATTTTGAAACAGTAGAATTTAGTTCAGCTGAGTATCAGGAATTAGCTAAGATTGTTAGCGAAAACGCTTCGAATCTACCGGATCTCAAAGTCAGGGATGGAATAGTGTTCAAGCGAACAGGGTTCGATAGAGGTGAAAGTGGTTCAGAGTTCGAATGGAAGTTATGGGTTCCGGAAGCACTAACAGCTACGCTGATAGAAAAAGCACACAAGCCCGAGATAGCCGCACACGGCGGAATCGCCAAGACATTGTATCGGTTGAGGCAATTTTATTATTGGCCTAGAATGGCAGTTCAAGTCCGTGATTATGTGAACCAATGTGAAACTTGTAAGGGATCGAAAGCCACAAACCGCGAGTTGTGTGCAGGGATAGGTCAGGAGGTTGTGACCGAACGCCCCTTTCAGAAGTTGTATGTGGATTTTTTAGGAAAATATCCACGGTCGAAAAAGGGCAACTCGTATATATTTATAGTCTTGGATCATTTCTCTAAATACGTTTTTCTAAAAGCCATGAAAGAGGCTACGGCTAACAAAGTAGTTGATTTTCTGGAAAAAGAAGTGTTTTTGAAATTCGGAGTGCCCGAGTTAATCCATAGCGACAATGGGAAACAATTTTTATCCAAAGAGTTTGATAAAAAATAATGTGTAGCTACGGCGTGAAACACATGAGAACGGCAATACATGCACCGCAGAGCAATGCAGCCGAAAGAGTCAATCGTTCTATTCTGGCAGCGGTTCGTTCTTATTTAGAACAGGACCACCGAGAATGGGATTTATACCTTCCCGAAATCGAATGTGCTCTTAGGGATTCAGTGCATTCCGCGACAGGAGTCACCCCTTTTTTCGCGCTATACGGGCAATACAGGTTCACTCACGGTGGTGATTACAAGCTGGCCCGTCAGTTAAAGTCCTTAGGGGAAGGGGAATTTGCGTGTATTGATCGAAAAGATCGTATACGGTTGATACGTGGAAAAATTAAGCAAAATTTACACACTGCTTATGAAAGAAGCGCAAATAGGTATAACAGTAGAAAAAGGTTCGTACATTTCCGGCCGGGCCAAGAGGTTTTTAAAAGGAACTTTGCTTTGAGCAATTTTGGGAAAAATATTAACGCAAAATTTTTGCCAAAATTTACGAAATGTCGCGTAGCTAAAGCTTTAGGAAATAATATTTACCAGCTTGAGTCTCTGAATGGCAAACCTCTTATGGCTTTCCATGCAAAAGATATAAAACAATGAGTCGTGCGTACAAACAGGTAGATCGATGTGGTGAAGAAATCAACTTCGAGAATGTTTAGTGTCAGAATTCGATGTCGGTGAAAAATCTGTAAATTATAAATATGGATGTAAGAAGTTCTAGAAACGGGATATCGAACATATCGTTTGTTAAGGTGTTTGAAAGGACATCTCCGAGATTACGGCCAATTTAGGAAAGACTGAAGAACAAGACATCCTATCGTCAATTATGAATGCCCGGCTAATTCGATACTTACGAATCTCAGGTAGTGGGCGGTTTCCCTCGTAGGGCGCCTAAAAAGCTCAGGGTTATGTTGCGAGCCAGTTTTTGTTGCGAGAATAGACCAGAAGAGATTTGACAACTCGATCGGTATAGGTAAATTAAGAAAAAGGCATAAACAGATGTTTCCCGGTGGGGCGAAATAGAAGTTGCAGATCCCTCTAGTGGGCAGTAGCTGACCTAAGCTTGTCAGTAGAATGCCAGTAGAACGTGTGGATCGCTTTATCGTAAAGTTCTATATCGTAAGGTACTATATCGTAAGGCGTGGATCGGCTAACTTGGGTGTCGGTAGATGGTAAAGGCTAACTGACTGAGGATAGGGCTAACAAACAAGTTGGAAAATGCTGCAGTGATGTGGTGAAAGATGTAGGTGTCCGTTCCTATGGCGAAGAGGTTCGAGAGAGTGTGGGAGTAAGTGTGTGTGTATTATACAGGTAATAGGACAGCATGCAAACATGAAACCGTTGGGTTAGAGGCAAAATTATATTTTTTTGTGGGCAAGAAGGTAGCTATTGAACTGATCTGTGCCTCTAGCCGGATCAGAAGGTGGCGTGAGCTCGACATCATCAGCCGCGTTTTGGCATTCGAAAAAAATAGTTATCAATCAAAAATTATCATCAAATATCAATTCAAATTCCGTATCGAATTGAGGAAAAAGTGATCAGGAGTCGGGATTCAAAGCTCTGTAAAGTGGAGAATAAGTGTTAAGCGTGTGCATCCTGTGGGTGAGTGAGTAGGATTCACGAGTAACTTACGGAAAAAATCTAATAATGTGTCCGGTGGCGCTTTAGGTAGTGGAGCGTAAAGCGGAGGTGG
>OZ016501.1:39086036-39096036 GCA_963966595.1 Physocephala rufipes
ATATATATATATATATATATATATATATATATATATATATATATATATATATATATATATATATATATATATATATATATATATATATATATATATATATATATATATATATATATATATATATATATATATATTATATATATATATATATATATAATATATATATATATATATATATATATATATATATATATATATATATATATATATATATATATATATATATATATATATATATATATATATATATATATATATATATATATATATATATATATATATATATATATATATATATATATATATATATATATATATATATATATATATATATATATATATATATATATATATATATATATATATATATATATATATATATATATATATATATATATATATATATATATATATATATATATATATATATATATATATATATATATATATATATATATATATATATATATATATATATATATATATATATATATATATATATATATATATATATATATATATATATATATATATATATATATATATATATATATATATATATATATATATATATATATATATATATATATATATATATATATATATATATATATATATATATATATATATTATATATATATATATATATATATATATATATATATATATATATATATATATATATATATATATATATATATATATATATATATATATATATATATATATATATATATATATATATATATATATATATATATATATATATATATATGTATATATATATATATATATATATATATATTATATATATATATATATATATATATATATATATATATATATATATATATATATATATATATATATATATATATATATATATATATATATATATATATATATATATATATATATATATATATATATATATATATATATATATATATATATATATATATATATATATATATATATATATATATATATATATATATATATATATATATATATATATATATATATATATATATATATATATATATATATATATATATATATATATATATATATATATATATATATATATATATATATATATATATATATATATATATATATATATATATATATATATATATATATATATATATATATATAATATATATATATATATATATATATATATATATATATATATATATATATATATATATATATATATATATATATATATATATATATATATATATATATATATATATATATATATATATATATATATATATATATATATATATATATATATATATATATATATATATATATATATATATATATATATATTATATATATATATATATATATATATATATATATATATATATATATATATATATATATATATATATATATATATATATATATATATATATATATATATATATATATATATATATATATATATATATATATATATATATATATATATATATATATATATATATATATATATATATATATATATATATATATATATATATATATAATATATATATATATATATATATATATATATATATATATATATATATATATATATATATATATATATATATATATATATATATATATATATATATATATATATATATATATATATATATATATATATATATATATATATATATATATATATATATATATATATATATATATATATATATATATATATATATATATATATATATATATATATATATATATATATATATATATATATATATATATATATATATATATATATATATATATATATATATATATATATATATATATATATATATATATATATATATATATATATATATATATATATATATATATATATATATATATATATATATATATATATATATATATATATATATATATATATATATATATATATATATATATATATATATATATATATATATATATATATATATATATATATATATATATATATATATATATATATATATATATATATATATATATATATATATATATATATATATATATATATATATATATATATATATATATATATATATATATATATATATATATATATATATATATATATATATATATATATATATATATATATATATATATATATATATATATATATATATATATATATATATATATATATATATATATATATATATATATATATATATATATATATATATATATATATATATATATATATATATATATATATATATATATATATATATATATATATATATATATATATATATATATATATATATATATATATATATATATATATATATATATATATATATATATATATATATATATATATATATATATATATATATATATATATATATATATATATATATATATATATATATATATATATATATATATATATATATATATATATATATATATATATATATATATATATATATATATATATATATATATATATATATATATATATATATATATATATATATATATATATATATATATATATATATATATATATATATATATATATATATATATATATATATATATATATATATATATATATATATATATATATATATATATATATATATATATATATATATATATATATATATATATATATATATATATATATATATATATATATATATATATATATATATATATATATATATATATATATATATATATATATATATATATATATATATATATATATATATATATATATATATATATATATATATATGTCAAGTGCAAAAAACGCTGACCATAAAAAAAAGTGAAAGAGAATATAAAAATAAAATGTGCTTGCTAATTATTGCCGTGACAGCGTTCTTTGTCCTCAGTGACTTTAATTTCTTTTAAATCAGCGGCTTTGCACTTGAAATATGATTCCTTTTTTGCATAATCGACAATTTGTCACAATTGCTATTTTGCTATTGTATTGATTTTTTATATGCGTAATTGTTGTAATATTATTATTGAATTTTGCATAATCGGTAATTTGTTACAATTGCTAGTTTGCCATGCTTATGTTGTTGTATTTGTTATTGATTATATATAGGCAACTTATTGACAAATAAAACACCAGTCTTCAGAAGTTTCAATAAACAAACAGACCAAAGGAGTTTCAATAAGAATTGCTCTGATTCAGTTCATGTACTGAATATCAGAATTAACACACATCAAAAAGGGTATATTCAGTTCAAGTACTGAATATACTAATAACTATTATTCAAAAAAAAGGATATTCAGTTCAAGTACTGAATATCCAAATAATTATATATCACAACAGGATATTCAGTTCAAGTACTGAATATCCAAATAACTACATACAAAGAATATTCAGTTCAAGTGCTGAATATTTACATAAATTTCCCGAAGTAATATTTAGTTCAAGTACTAAATATTACCTTAATTTTGGTGACGAGATATTCAGTTAGGGTACTGAATATTAACATATTTTTGGTGACCCCGACGTGATCCTTCAAAGAAAAAAATGGAGGAATTCGCAAAGATTCAACTGAACATTGGGAAAGAAATTGAACGGGTTATTTCCAACTTTAAAAAGGACTCAACTAACCGAAAAACCCAACCCAAATATTTTGAGGAACGGATCGAAAATTTAAATCAACTCAAAAATAACCTTGAACATAATGAACAAGAATTTCTAAATTCAACCGACCTCGATACAAGCCATGAATATTTCACTCAGAAATATTTTGAAAAAATTTCATCTCTGGCAAATAAATATATTACAATATTATCAGACGAAAAATGTTTGCTCGAGGCAAAAATCGCACCTGCCAAAGATTCACAGGCTCAAGATTCAAATGGCTCAAGCATACCGAAGATTATAAACAATCAAAAAGCGCTCATCAAAACTATTCAGCAAATAATTGAAGAAATAAATTCAGACGTTACACCAAAACAAAATGTCAGTTATTACAAACTGAAGCTGAAATTATTAGAAGAATACTCGGTTTATTTCAAATCAAACAATAACAAAATTTGGACCATGTTCGACGACGAAGAAGTCAGCAATTACTCGTGGGAACTGTTCTTCGATATAGATAAGCAGATCAACGAAGCTCAAATTTTTCTTATGCAAAATTTAGAGGATGCAAAACCGCCACTGACATGTTCCAGTGAAGTTAACTCGTTACAACAAGTTCCATTACCAAAAGTAGCTATTCCTACTTTTGATGGAAGCTACTCTAAATGGCAGCAATTTCATGATCTTTTCAACAATATGATCCATCAACAAAGGTTACCAGCAGTTCAAAAAATGTGGTATCTAAAAACGAATCTTTCTGGGGAGGCAGAGCGATTAATCCGACACTTAACACTATCTGAAGAAAACTATTCATATGCGTGGAAAATTCTGAACGACCGTTTTAATAATAAGCGGGTACTCGCAACAACACTTTTGGACAAAATTGTGAACTACCCTAATTTATCAAATGATGCTAATTCTTTAAAGAATTTTCATGATTGTGTGCAAGAAAGTCTAATGACTTTATTAAACCTTGGCATCCAAATCACCAATTGGGACCCACTCTTATTGCACATTTTAATAAGAAAATTAGACAAACAAAATCACATATTATATGAACAATCACTCCAAAATCCAATGGAGCTGCAAACAATTGAAGAATTTTTGGAGTTTATATTAAAACGTTTTCAAACACTTGAGGCGGTAGGTTCTAAGCCGGCCTCATTTAAAGTAACGTCTGCGACCTTTTCAGTCAATAATCAGTGCAAATTCTGCAAGGACAATGAACATCCATTATACTACTGTAAGAAATTTTTACAATTAACCCCGTCGAAAAGGCTTTCTTGGATTCAAAATCAAAAAAGGTGTGTCAATTGTTTAAAGGAAGGGCATTCATCAAAAAACTGTTCTTCACGCGGCTGTACTAAATGTAGCAAGAAGCACAACTCGTTACTTCATCTGGATCGTTTCAATCAAAATGTTCAAGATCATAAGAAGTCTATTGAAGACACCCAACGTTCAAATCACGCATTAACAAACAACAATCTTAAGACTAGAAATGTCAACGTACCTCAAGAAGGTCCTATCAGTGCTACATCCTCGTGTATCAAAATTCCTTATTGTACATTACTTGCTACTGCAAAGGTATTAATAACATCCAACAATGGCCGTTGTGATGAATTTAGAGCATTGTTAGATTCAGGATCACAAGTAAACTTAATTTCTGAACGAGTCATAAAAAGGCTACAAATTTCTACACAAAGCTCTGCTATACAAATAAAGGGAATAGGTGGTAGGAATCAAGATTCCAAAAGAAGAGCTAACGTTCTACTTCAGTCAAAAACAAGTAATTTTGCAACCAGATTGGAAGCTTTCATTTTACCTACAATAGTACCCTCACAACCGTTTCGACAGCTGGATACATCTACATGGAATATTCCAAAACATTTACGTCTAGCTGACCCAGATTTCGCGATACCAGGAAAAATTGACATACTGCTCGGAGCAGAACACTTTTTCAATATTGTCTCTCCTGGACAAATTAACATTGGCAACTCGCTTCCAATTCTTCAAAATTCCAAGTTAGGCTGGATCATAGGAGGCAAAATTTCAAATTTACCTAACGAAATATCCACTTGTGCAATCGGCATAACAGACGACTGTGCGGACACGTTAATAGAAAAATTTTGGAAACTGGAAGATATTGAATCCGACAATAAGGGATTCTCAGCTTCAGAAATTCGTTGCGAACAACACTTCGTCGAAACCACCACTCGAACCACCGAAGGCAGATTTATAGTTCGCTTACCATTTTTAGAAGACCCAGCAGAATTAGGAGATTCCAAAACAACGGCAAAAAGCAGATTTCTAGCTTTGGAAAGGCGTTTGAACAGAACTTCAATCTCCAACTTAAAGGCTAGTTATCACGACTTTATGCAGCAGTACGAATCGCTTGGACACATGACCGAAATAAAAGAAGAAGAAGTCTTATCCCCACACTACTTCATCCCTCATCATAGCGTTTTAAGGCCAGAGAGCTCAACCACCAAACTCAGAGTTGTCTTCGATGCCTCAGCGAAGACCACTACTGGAGTATCACTGAACAACATCATGCACAAGGGCCCAACTGTGCAAAGCGAGTTGTTCTCAATTTTACTACGCTTCAGGTTACCGACATATGTCTTCACAACGGACGTAGAGAAGATGTACCGTCAGGTATTAGTTCATCCAGACGATCGAATGTTCCAGTTAATCATTTGGAGAAGCGACGTAAACCAACCGCTCAAATATTATACACTAAATACTGTCACATACGGAACAAGTTCAGCTCCATACTTAGCAACCAAATGCTTACAACAAGTAGCACAGAAGGGGATGGAAAGTTTTCCGTTAGGTGCTAAGACTTTAATGGAAGATTTTTACGTAGATGATGGCCTTAGCGGATCAGACAATTTATATACAGCAATTCAAATGCAGAAGGAATTAACAGAATTATTAAACACCGCTGGTTTCAAGCTTAGAAAATGGTGTGCCAATAATAAGAAGCTGTTGCAAGAAATACCACCAGATGATGCTGAAATCAATCTCGATCTTGAGGATTCGAGCACAAAAACGTTAGGATTAGTATGGAAACCCAAAGCAGATATGCTATGCATAAAAACGAAACACACGAACAATTCATTATTCACCAAACGTAGAGTAATCTCTGATTTATCAAGTATATTTGACCCTTTAGGACTTATGGGCCCCATTGTTACCAAAGCTAAAATATTCATACAAGGTTTATGGGAACGAAAACTGGATTGGGATGAACCTCTTCCGAGGCTTCTCAAACTTGAATGGGCGGAGTTTCTTCAAAATCTACATTCTATTGATAGCTATAGCATTCCAAGGCATATCTTCGCTAACAAAAAGGCAATAGAAAGACAGATTCACACCTTCGTCGATGCTTCAGAGAAGGCCTTTGGTGCGGCGATCTACATTAGATCAAAACTATCTGATGGCAGCATTGTCGTAAGGCTTCTATGTGCAAAATCACGTGTTGCACCATTAAAAAGACAAACGCTGCCTCGCTTAGAGTTGTGTGCGTCCGTATTAGGAGCTAAGTTGACCGCAAAAATAAAAAAAGATCTACGTATGCAAGATGAACGGACAATTTTTTGGACAGACTCACAAATAGTGTTAGCTTGGATTAATGCTTCATCTTCACTATATCACACATTTGTCGCCAATAGAATTTCAATCATTCAGGAGCTGACAAATCCTCTTCAATGGCGGCATGTAAGTTCTAAGGAAAATCCAGCAGACCTAATATCACGAGGGATAGCTCCAGATAAATTTCAACAATCTCACACTTGGTTCTATGGCCCTCTCTTTTTAAGTGGCAATGAGTTACAATGGCCTCGACCTTTTTTAAAGTCATTAGCTGTTACAAATCAACTAGAACAAAAGAAACGGTCACAAACTGTAGCAATTACAATCAACAGCCCTGATGTGGAAGATATTATTTATAACATAAATCACAGGAACTCATTTAATAGCCTTCTGCGAATAGTAGGGTACATATTTCGATTCATAAAAAATTCTCGCGTTCCTAAATGCGATCGCCCTATTGATCTTGCATTGTGCCCAAAGGAGCTGCAACTATCTATGTCAATGATAATCAAAACCATTCAATCATCGGACTTCAAAGAAGACATTACTCATCTACGATCTCATAAAATGGTGCAGAAATCGAGCCAGTTATCCACCTTATCTCCGTTTCTCGATGATCAACAAATAATTAGAGTTGGAGGTCGATTGATTGAGTCATCCCTTCCTTATGATGCCAAACATCCCATGTTGTTACCATACAATGATCCCATTGCCAAATTAATCTTGAATTCCTTACACAAAGAAAATATGCATTGCGGACCGCAAGCATTACTGGCCATTTCAAGACAGAAATTTTGGATAATTAAAGGAAAAACAATGGCCAGAAATGTAGTTCAAAATTGTGTGCGCTGCACTAGAGTTCGCCCTAAGTTTTTTTGTCAAATAATGGGGAACCTACCTACAGAAAGAGTCAGTCAAGCTCGTCCATTTATAAATTCAGGCGTAGATTATTGCGGTCCCTTTTGGATTCATCACAAAATTAGAGGGAAAAGGCCACACAAGGCTTATATTGCAGTCTTTTGCTGCTTTTCAACAAAGGCTGTACACCTGGAAGTTGTAAGCGATCTTACCACAGAAGCATTTATTGCATGTCTGAGAAGATTCATCTCTCGAAGAGGACGATGCAAAACATTGTTCTGCGATAATGCAACAAATTTTGTTGGCGCCAGGAATCAGTTGCAGGAATTGTATGAAGCCGTCTTCGCAAATGAAGCCCAGAAGAAAATAATCAAGACATGTAGTGAAAAGGGGATTGACTTTAAGTTCATCCCACCAAGAGCTCCTCACTTTGGAGGACTTTGGGAGGCTGCAGTTAAGTCTGCTAAACACCACCTTATCCGTAGTGTTTCAACAAGCAATCTTACTTACGAAGAACTTGAAACAGTCGTCGTTGAAGTAGAGGCTATACTGAATTCTAGGCCTCTCACACCGTTATCTGACGATCCAACAGATTTAACAGCCCTTACACCCGGACATTTTTTAATTGGAGAATCACTAGTATCACAAGTCGACTCTCAATCGAAATGCCAGAAGATGAGCTTAAACACAAGGTGGAAATTAATCTCGAAACTCAAACAGGAGTTCTGGGCGCGATGGCAGCGTGAATATTTAAATCAATTACAACAACGATCCAAATGGCGTGAACAACAAGATAACATAAAGGAAGGAAATTTAGTAATCATTAAAGAAGATAATTGCCCACCACTTCAATGGCCGCTAGGAAGAGTCATTCGAACCTACAAGGGAAATGATGGCGCCGTTCGTGTTGTAGACCTAAAAACATCAGCAGGAACCTCGAAGAGGCCTATTCATCGACTGGCACCACTGTTAAAGGTTTCTGAATCGCTCGAAAACAAGGATAATCCGGTAACGACGACAGCTCAAGTAAGAGAAGATGACGACATTCCGTCTAAAAAACTACGATTATCGCGTCAGTCCTTGGCATTAGCTCTCCTTTTGGTCTTTCTCCCATTAAGCCTAGCACAATCAATAAATGTCACAAAATTCGCAAACAGTCCTGGTATATATTTCGAAGAGCTTGGCGCAGCAAAACTAACGTCTTCAGAATGGAAAATAATAGCGTTTTACGATCTGGACCCATTACGACTGGAACACGAAAGGTTGGAGAATGGTACTCGTGGTCTTCAACACCTATGCAACAATTTTAGTTTACGTTCCACCTGCTCTCCTATAGTCAATCATTTTTTGCATATGACTACAGAGTTGAACATAGACAGCCAATTGATTTTTAAACAACGCAACTCAAGAGCCGCTGGGAAATATCGCCAATAAGTTGTTCGGAGTATTAGATTCTGAGTACGCTACTACAATGTCCAAAACAATAAAGAAAATTAACAACAATGAAATTCGGTTAAGTAATCTGTTGAAACAGCAAACATCCATAATCGATTCAACAATTAATATAATAAAAAAGGATCACATAGCGACAAACGAGAAACTTGATCAAATGCATGAAACAACTAACCAAATACTTAAACAAGTAGTTGAGGAAAGCGTGCATAACAAAATATTTCATTGTTACAAATCTGCAACGAATACAATCCGCTATATTCGATGTTTTAACTGACACGCAGCATGGTAAAATCAACCCGTTGTTATTATCTCCACAACAGTTAAAAGCTGAAGTTGTTAATATCAGAAACCACTTGCCAAATTCTCAACAGTTACCAGTGGAAGAGGAAAACTTACTACAATTGTTCAATTTAATGAAATCAAAGGCAGGTGTCTCGGTGGACCATATAATTTTTATTATCACATTTCCACTAA
>OZ016501.1:39101036-39119700 GCA_963966595.1 Physocephala rufipes
TGTGTGCATGATGCCCTCGTCCCTTTGTAGTGCGAGTCCAAAACGGCCCTCCGTAGTCCAAACCACAATGAGTAAAATCAGTGGCCGCAGTTACACGGTGAGCTTGTAGATCTCCCATGATTTGACTTGAACCCCTACATCTCTGACGATAACAAGTAATGCATCGGTTGATGAATTTCTTCACTGCCGATCGACCATCGATTAACTAGTATCGCCGCCGAATAAAATTAAGCGTTGCTTGGATGCCACCATGCAAGGTAGATTCGTGCGCATGGGTAATCACCAATACACATATGTAGTTATCCTTCGGCAAAATTATAGGAACAAGCTCGGCGTACGGCAGCGACACATGCATGAGTTGCCCTTTGAGCCGGACTAACTCATTCTCATCCATAATTGGGTTTAATTTAAGCAGCTTGCTCCTTGCACTAATCGGTTTGCTGCGGCTAAGACAAGATATCTCATCCAAAATACCTGATCCAGAATGATCCAAAAATTCAACGCTTTCTCTCTCTCTTTTGAAGTGATGTACGTAGTGTTTTCATGCTGAACTTTCTGTACTGCTGTAATGAATCTCTGACACCACGAAGTTACTGCTAATAATTTATTTATGGTGGAAAAAAAACTGGCTCCGGAGCAGCTCTTCTGCCAGTGTCGGTGGTGGCTTTTCAGCATACGTGGATGTAAATGTGCTTCCGTGTCGCCGTTAATAGATGTTACAATGCCTTGATTAGTCCAATGGTCTTCTGCTTCGTGTAGCCATGGTGGACCTTCCCACCACAGTTTTGAACCTGCTAGCTCTGACGGAAATATTCCTCGGGAAGCAATGTCCGCAGGATTTACGATGGTAAACACGTACTTCCAGCTATCGACAGATGTTAATTCTTGTATCTTCGACACCCGGTTGCTAACATATTGCTTATGTATACCCGGCTTTAATCGAATCGAGCTGAAAGTTGTTTTTGAGTCTGACCAATAATGAATTCGCCTCATCGGTAATTTACATATTTTGAAAATTTTTGCTGCTAATTTTGCCGCCAGCATTTAGCTCCAAGCACGGTACAGTGATTTTCTTCAGTGGTGCCACGCGCGTCTTTGCCATAAGCATTGATACCTATTTTATTTAGAGACGTCGGATTATCCAACGTCTATGTTGGTTGCTGGTGATTGATCAGGACAGCTGGCTCGTAAACCAGATGTTTACGAGCCTCTGTACCAGGCTTTTTAAAGGTTGGAAAACAGTGATTCCTTGTATCAGGCACTTTAACCAGATACAAAGTGTTTGCTAAGAAATGCAATTATTTCTTGAGGATTTGTATCAGGCACTTTAACCAGATACAAAGTATGAATGTACAAGTACAAGTCAAAGACGTTGTGTGTGCTTCAACCGTTGAACTGTAATAGTTCTTTATTAAAAAAATGTATCTTATTTAAATAAAAATGGTCATATTTTACAATAATAAAAAACAAGTTGTATAGTACACAGAATTGGTGATAATAACTTATATTAATTAATTGATGTTCAAATTCAAAAGTTAGATTCAGCATTTTAAACTTCTTGTGCAGTTTACTGCATGAGAAATAGTTACTGCGTTGGCAATGGTGTTATATTATTGTCGCGAACCTCGAAAGCATAAGGTGAATAAACACTTGACTGTCAGCAAAAATAAGTGCAAAAAATTAAGTAAATGAACTTAGCGCTACTGCATAGGAAGCGACCGCAGCGTCGGACGGTGGCATCATGTTACCATTTTGGGTGTGATGACTTGAAGTCAATGAATACAGCACGATAAAAAAAGAACAAAAATGTAAAGCATAAGTAAAAAAATGTAAAGCAATTAAGCCAACGAACGCAACCCCAAGGACAAATTGACAATATAAAATTATTAATTTCATTTTAATGCAATTTGACTGTTTCTGAATTTGAACAATACCTTTATAGTACCGTGCGGCCCTTAACAACGTTGGTATGCTACTGCGGCGTAAGCTTCTGTGGATGCATCCGCGAACACATGCAGTTGATACGTATCTGGATATGACCCTAGTCCAACCCATCGTGCTATCCTTATGCGTTCGATCTGATTCAATTCACTTCTAAATCGCAACCATTCATGCTGAAGCTTTACCGGTTGTGGATCGTCCCAGCTACATCCATCCAACCACAGTTTTTGGCACATAATTTTGCCCGTAATAACTATTGGCGCCAGGTGTCCAGGCGGATCATATATTTTTTGCAACGTCAGACAGCTGTTGTCGCTAAATTATTTTTCCATCTAACGGGGACACAGGTACTTTGTAGGCGAGACAGTCGGAGTTGTAGAACCAATATAGACCGAGCGCTTTTGTTTCTTTGTCTAAAATTACATTGCACTCATTATCATTGTTCGTGTTAAAAAGGTTTACCTGACTCATAAACGTTGTCGAATTAGAAACTCTCCGCGTCGCACCAATTCTTGCAACTGGCCTTGCAATCTAATCGCTTCTTCGTCAGTGTCAGCTCCGTGCAATCATCAATCATCCTTGTAGAATGATTTTCTCAAAACTTCCGCAGCCTCTGGAAATGAACTACTTTCATCCGTTACCAAGGTGTGCAGAATTTTTATAGTTAGGTAAGGTGAGCAATTTAACCCTTACGTGAGAGTACGCAGTCGAAAAATTGACGGTTTGTTAGCCTCGTCATGCCAAACTATGCGTTGTAATTCACAATCACCTCTATGTACAAGGATTTGACGATAACACTTCTCAATATCGGCCATGAACGCCACTCGGTGGAATCGCCAATTCAAAATAACTGCACACATCTCGGTTTGAAGTTTGGGACCCACATGCAGGCAATCATTCAAGGAGACGCCTGCATGGTATCTCCTAGCTGCGTTGAAAACCGTCCTCAGTTTTGTTGTCGAGCTCGACACCTTTTAAACTCCATGATGTAGTATATAACAGACCTTACTCGGTTCTTCATCGTCGAATACATGTTCCATGTGGCCAAGGTTTAGATATTCCTCCATAAATTTTTCGTACAACTCCTTAATAACAGGATTATGTTGAAGATGGTTTCGCTGACTGGAATAGAGCTTAAACGCATCTGCTCTAGAGCCACTAAGCGCGACAGGGTCAAATGGCAAAAAATTCTGAAAATGAACTGGGATTAACGTTATGTCGTGGCGATAAATGGCTCATGCGTGACAGCACGAGCGCAGAGCAGTCAAATATGAAATCAGGTTCCGTCAATGACATCCTAAGAAATTCTACTAGTCTTGATGATAACCCAACCTGAGAGCCTCCAACTCCAAGTACAGGAACCTTAACTCGCTTTTTCCGTAAACGAAGCTGTTGTACGCAGAATTCACTAATAAATGATGCTTGAGAGCCGCTGTAGAATATGGCCATCAGGTGACCTTACTCCAATCATGGCGATGGCGAGAAGAACTGTGTTGTTTGATAACGCGGTTTTGACTGATAGATTTAGATTCTGCTGATTTACTTTTACATGAAGTTCTGCCGGACCAGTGGCCGTTGTGACGCAGCTATCATGCAAGGATGTTTGATGACTCTGAATACATTTCTGACATTTGTATTCCGATTTACAGTCTTTAGCCCTATGGTCAATTTTGAGACAATTCATACATAGTTTGGTTCTTAATACAAACGCCCGTTTATCATCAGGCGACATTGCGCGATATTGTGGGCAATACATAAGCGAATGTTTGTCGTTACATTTCGAGCACCGCCCCATAGTAATATGATGACTTCGGGCACTTTGCACTTTGGTGATATTGCCTTTAGGTTTGGTTTTCAAACTCGTGGCTGACGCTTCTATACCTTGAATGTGATTTCAATAGAGTTTTATACTCTGGAATTGTGTTCGGAGATTCAGGTGACATCTCCCAATCCTTCGCGGTCACTGAGTCTAATTTCTCCGTAATATGGAATACGAGCCAGTGATCCCAATGTTGAATTGGGCACCCAAGCTGCTCTAGTGCACGAACAGATTCAACCACGCAATCCGATAGCTGGCGCAAGCCATTCGCCGATTCAATACTCATACGGTTCTGTGCTACTATCTCACGCATGTATGAGTTTACCAGGCGGCGCTTGTTATCATACCGCTGCTGCGGGAGATCCCACGCTATCTGGAAATTAGGGCCAGTGACACTGAGATTTCGCAAAACTGTTTCGGCTTCACCTTGTAGGCTCATCTTTAGACAATGCATACGCTGCACATCAGAAATCGTTTTTCCTGTAATACACAGGTTTCAAACATGTCTTTAAAGCTGAGCCATTTCTTAAACGAGCCGTCGAATGTCGGGATCTCTATTTTCTGTAGAATTGTATGTGTTGATGGCGCTTGTGGTGTCGATGTTTGGTCAATTACTGAATTTAATGCGCTGCTGTCTTTGGCCGACATTAGATCTTCAATACAATCATTAATTTCCCCTAGTGCCTCGCAAAACGCTGACTCTATTTCAAAAAACTGTCCGTCTTCACCCGTGATCTGCGCCCTAGTACCCTGATCATCTGATGACGTGTGGTTGTCGATGGCTTCGCTATATCGCGCCCATTAGAAGCTCCATTAGAAGCTGTTTTCTGCCCATATGGCCATATTCTGGACATATATATATATATATATATATATATATATATATATATATATATATATATATATATATATATATATATATATATATATATATATATATATATATATATATATATATATATATATATATATATATATATATATATATATATATATATATATATATATATATATATATATATATATATATATATATATATATATATATATATATATATATATATATATATATATATATATATATATATATATATATATATATATATATATATATATATATATATATATATATATATATATATATATATATATATATATATATATATATATATATATATATATATATATATATATATATATATATATATATATATATATATATATATATATATATATATATATATATATATATATATATATATATATATATATATATATATATATATATATATATATATATATATATATATATATATATATATATATATATATATATATATATATATATATATATATATATATATATATATATATATATATATATATATATATATATATATATATATATATATATATATATATATATATATATATATATATATATATATATATATATATATATATATATATATATATATATATATATATATATATATATATATATATATATATATATATATATATATATATATATATATATATATATATATATATATATATATATATATATATATATATATATATATATATATATATATATATATATATATATATATATATATATATATATATATATATATATATATATATATATATATATATATATATATATATATATATATATATATATATATATATATATATATATATATATATATATATATATATATATATATATATATATATATATATATATATATATATGTTAACGACTTTGAGATGAATCCAACAGAATTAGAAATTACTCAGATTTTATAAAAACAGGAATAGCCAAAATGTAATGCAACGTGATTGATTTATTTTCGGTATGTATAATAATGAGAAAAAGAACCAGCAATGCCAACTTAAACGAATAAGAACAAAAATCAGTTCACAATAGTTATGTTCGTAGTTGCCACCTTTTATACTTCGGCAAAATTACTAACATTCCGGCCACCTCGTCCATTTTTTTCGACGAAACAAACTTGATGTATCATACATGTCCCGCTGGCCACCGTATCAACTGTTTAATTTTCAATTGGTAAAACTGCTAGTTTCGACACTGCTCGCTTGATGATGGATGTTTGTGTACGGATAGTGGCAACTCTCACTTGTCCATCTTTTCCTTGATGAACCTCGATTACTCTGCCAAGTGACCATTGATTAGGTGCCGCCCTCTCGTCAAGCAATACTACAAGGGCGCCTGTTTTTATATTACTGGTTATCCGTTGGCATTTTCGTCTTATTTGCAGCTCCCGCAAATATTCACAACTCCATCTTTTCCAAAAATCCTGGTGCATCTGTTGAAGTTGTTTCCATTTCTTGAGACGATTCGTGCTTACGTCCAGGACGCATGGCTCAGGTGGCACAATTAGCGACCTACCAACTAAAAAATTACCTGGTGTAAGAGCTGTTAGGTCATTAGGGTCATCTGAGAGTGACGACAGCGGCCTCGAATTTAACTTGAATTTAATCCTCAAACAAGCTTCGACTTGTTTGAGGATGGTGTAGAATTCTTCAAATGTAAGCATCGCCTCACCGATGACTCGCTTAAGATGGTGCTTCATACTTTTTATGCCTGCTTCCCATTTACCTCCGAAGTTTGGAGCTCCAGGTGGAATGAAATGCCAGTTGACGCCATGGCAAGCATCCTTGCTGTGTCCTGCATATGATTTCGATAAATGTCGTAATCTTCTCGGATAATTTTATTCGCTCCGACGAAAGTAGTGGCGTTATCGCTGTAAATGTCAGACGAGTATCCTCGCTGAGCAAAGAACGGTCGTAATGCTGCCGAAAATGCATCGGATGTGAGGTCACTGACCAATTCGAGGTGCACGGCCCGTGTACTGAAACATGCAAAAAGTGCGACGTATCCTTTGTGTGCATGATGCCCTCGTCCCTTTGTAGTGCGAGTCCAAAACGGCTCTCCGTAGTCCAAACCACAATGAGTAAAATCAGTGGCCGCAGTTACACGGTGAGCTGGTAGATCTCCCATGATTTGACTTGAACCCCTACATCTCTGACGATAACAAGTAATGCATCGGTTGATGAATTTCTTCACTGCCGATCGACCATCGATTAACTAGTATCGCCGCCGAATAAAATGAAGCGTTGCTTGGATGCCACCATGCAAGGTAGATTCGTGCGCATGGGCAATCACCAATACACATATGTAGTTATCCTTCGGCAAAATTATAGGAACAAGCTCGGCGTACGGCAGCGACGCATGCATGAGTTGCCCTTTGAGCCGGATTAACCCATTCTCATCCATAATTGGGTTTAATTTAAGCAGCTTGCTCTTTGCACTAATCGGTTTGCTGCGGCTAAGACAAGATATCTCATCCAAAATATCTGATCCAGAATGATCCAAAAATTCAACGCTTTCTCTCTCTCTTTTGAAGTGATGTACGTAGTGTTTTCATGCTGAACTTTCTGTACTGCTGTAATGAATCTCTGACACCACGAAGTTACTGCTAATAATTTATTTATGGTGGAAAAAAAACTGGCAGAAGAGCTCCGGAGCAGCTCTTCTGCCAGTGTCGGTGGTGGCTTTTCAGCATACGTGGATGTAAATGTGCTTCCGACTGCTTCCGTGTCGCCGTTAATAGATGTTACAATGCCTTGATTAGTCCAATGGTCTTCTGCTTCGTGTAGCCATGGTGGACCTTCCCACCACAGTTTTGAACCTGCTAGCTCTGACGGAAATATTCCTCGGGAAGCAATGTCCGCAGGATTTACGATGGTAAACACGTACTTCCAGCTATCGACAGATGTTAATTCTTGTATCTTCGACACCCGGTTGCTAACATATTGCTTATGTATACCCGGCTTTAATCGAATCGAGCTGAAAGTTGTTTTTGAGTCTGACCAATAATGAATTCGCCTCATCGGTAATTTACATATTTTGAAAATTTTTGCTGCTAATTTTGCCGCCAGCATTCAGCTCCAAGCACGGTACAGTGATTTTCTTCAGTGGTGCCACGCGCGTCTTTGCCATAAGCATTGATACCTGTTTTATTTAGAGACGTCGGATTATCCAACGTCTATGTTGGTTGCTGGTGATTGATCAGGACAGCTGGCTCGTAAACCAGATGTTTACGAGCCTCTGTACCAGGCTTTTTAAAGGTTGGAAAACAGTGATTCCTTGTATCAGGCACTTTAACCAGATACAAAGTGTTTGCTAAGAAATGCAATTATTTCTTGAGGATTTGTATCAGGCACTTTAACCAGATACAAAGTATGAATGTACAAGTACAAGTCAAAGACGTTGTGTGTGCTTCAACCGTTGAACTGTAATGGTTCTTTATTAAAAAAATGTATCTTATTTAAATAAAAATGGTCATATTTTACAATAATAAAAAACAAGGTGCATAGTACACAGAATTGGTGATAATAACTTATATTAATTAATTGATGTTCAAATTCAAAAGTTAGATTCAGCATTTTAAACTTCTTGTGCAGTTTACTGCATGAGAAATAGTTACTGCGTTGGCAATGGTGTTATATTATTGTCGCGAACCTCGAAAGCATAAGGTGAATAAACACTTGACTGTCAGCAAAAATAAGTGCAAAAAATTAAGTAAATGAACTTAGCGCTACTGCATAGGAAGCGACCGCAGCGTCGGACGGTGGCATCATGTTACCATTTTGGGTGTGATGACTTGAAGTCAATGAATACAGCACGATAAAAAAAGAACAAAAATGTAAAGCATAAGTAAAAAAATGTAAAGCAATTAAGCCAACGAACGCAACCCCAAGGACAAATTGACAATATAAAATTATTAATTTCATTTTAATGCAATTTGACTGTTTCTGAATTTGAACAATACCTTTATAGTACCGTGCGGCCCTTAACAACGTTGGTATGCTACTGCGGCGTAAGCTTCTGTGGATGCATCCGCGAACACATGCAGTTGATACGTATCTGGATATGACCCTAGTCCAACCCATCGTGCTATCCTTATGCGTTCGATCTGATTCAATTCACTTCTAAATCGCAACCATTCATGCTGAAGCTTTACCGGTTGTGGATCGTCCCAGCTACATCCATCCAACCACAGTTTTTGGCACATAATTTTGCCCGTAATAACTATTGGCGCCAGGTGTCCAGGCGGATCATATATTTTTTGCGACGTCAGACAGCTGTTGTCGCTAAATTATTTTTCCATCTAACGGGGACACAGGTACTTTGTAGGCGAGACAGTCGGAGTTGTAGAACCAATATAGACCGAGCGCTTTTGTTTCTTTGTCTAAAATTACATTGCACTCATTATCATTGTTCGTGTTAAAAAGGTTTACCTGGCTCATAAACGTTGTCGAATTAGAAACTCTCCGCGTCGCACCAATTCTTGCAACTGGCCTTGCAATCTAATCGCTTCTTCGTCAGTGTCAGCTCCGTGCAATCATCAATCATCCTTGTAGAATGATTTTCTCAAAACTTCCGCAGCCTCTGGAAATGAACTACTTTCATCCGTTACCAAGGTGTGCAGAATTTTTATAGTTAGGTAAGGTGAGCAATTTAACCCTTACGTGAGAGTACGCAGTCGAAAAATTGACGGTTTGTTAGCCTCGTCATGCCAAACTATGCGTTGTAATTCACAATCACCTCTATGTACAAGGATTTGACGATAACACTTCTCAATATCGGCCATGAACGCCACTCGGTGGAATCGCCAATTCAAAATAACTGCACACATCTCGGTTTGAAGTTTGGGACCCACATGCAGGCAATCATTCAAGGAGACGGCTGCATGGTATCTCCTAGCTGCGTTGAAAACCGTCCTCAGTTTTGTTGTCGAGCTCGACACCTTTTAAACTCCATGATGTAGTATATAACAGACCTTACTCGGTTCTTCATCGTCGAATACATGTTCCATGTGGCCAAGGTTTAGATATTCCGCCATAAATTTTTCGTACAACTCCTTAATAACAGGATTATGTTGAAGATGGTTTCGCTGACTGGAATAGAGCTTAAACGCATCTGATCTAGAGCCACTAAGCGCGACAGGGTCAAATGGCTCCTTAACCGGATACCGCACCTGATAGCATGAGACCAAAAAATTCTGAAAATGAACCGGGATTAACGTTATGTCGTGGCGATAAATGGCTCATGCGTGACAGCACGAGCGCAGAGCAGTCAAATATGAAATCAGGTTCCGTCAATGACATCCTAAGAAATTCTACTAGTCTTGATGATAACCCAACCTGAGAGCCTCCAACTCCAAGTACAGGAACTTTAACTCGCTTTTTCCGTAAACGAAGCTGTTGTACGCAGAATTCACTAATAAATGATGCTTGAGAGCCGCTGTAGAATATGGCCATCAGGTGACCTTACTCCAATCATGGCGATGGCGAGAAGAACTGTGTTGTTTGATAACGCGGTTTTGACTGATAGATTTAGATTCTGCTGATTTACTTTTACATGAAGTTCTGCCGGACCAGTGGCCGTTGTGACGCAGCTATCATGCAACGATGTTTGATGACTCTGAATACATTTCTGACATTTGTATTCCGATTTACAGTCTTTAGCCCTATGGTCAATTTTGAGACAATTCATACATAGTTTGGTTCTTAATACAAACGCCCGTTTATCATCAGGCGACATTGCGCGATATTGTGGGCAATACATAAGCGAATGTTTGTCGTTACATTTCGAGCACCGCCCCATAGTAATATGATGACTTCGGGCACTTTGCACTTTGGTGATATTGCCTTTAGGTTTGGTTTTCAAACTCGTGGCTGACGCTTCTATACCTTGAATGTGATTTCAATAGAGTTTTATACTCTGGAATTGTGTTCGGAGATTCAGGTGACATCTCCCAATCCTTCGCGGTCACTGAGTCTAATTTCTCCGTAATATGGAATACGAGCCAGTGATCCCAATGTTGAATTGGGCACCCAAGCTGCTCTAGTGCACGAACAGATTCAACCACGCAATCCGATAGCTGGCGCAAGCCATTCGCCGATTCAATACTCATACGGTTCTGTGCTACTATCTCACGCATGTATGAGTTTACCAGGCGGCGCTTGTTATCATACCGCTGCTGCGGGAGATCCCACGCTATCTGGAAATTAGGGCCAGTGACACTGAGATTTCGCAAAACTGTTTCGGCTTCACCTTGTAGGCTCCCCTTTAGACAATGCATACGCTGCACATCAGAAATCGTTTTTCCTGTAATACACAGGTTTCAAACATGTCTTTAAAGCTGAGCCATTTCTCAAACGAGCCGTCGAATGTCGGGATCTCTATTTTCTGTAGAATTGTATGTGTTGATGGCGCTTGTGGTGTCGATGTTTGGTCAATTACTGAATTTAATGCGCTGCTGTCTTTGGCCGACATTAGATCTTCAATACAATCATTAATTTCCCCTAGTGCCTCGCAAAACGCTGACTCTATTTCAAAAAACTGTCCGTCTTCACCCGTGATCTGCGCCCTAGTACCCTGATCATCTGATGACGTGTGGTTGTCGATGGCTTCGCTATATCGCGCCCATTAGAAGCTCCATTAGAAGCTGTTTTCTGCCCATATGGCCATATTCTGGACATATATATATATATATATATATATATATATATATATATATATATATATATATATATATATATATATATATATATATATATATATATATATATATATATATATATATATATATATATATATATATATATATATATATATATATATATATATATATATATATATATATATATATATATATATATATATATATATATATATATATATATATATATATATATATATATATATATATATATATATATATATATATATATATATATATATATATATATATATATATATATATATATATATATATATATATATATATATATATATATATATATATATATATATATATATATATATATATATATAATATATATATATATATATATATATATATATATATATATATATATATATATATATATATATATATATATATATATATATATATATATATATATATATATATATATATATATATATATATATATATATATATATATATATATATATATATATATATATATATATATATATATATATATATATATATATATATATATATATATATATATATATATATATATATATATATATATATATATATATATATATATATATATATATATATATATATATATATATATATATATATATATATATATATATATATATATATATATATATATATATATATATATATATATATATATATATATATATATATATATATATATATATATATATATATATATATATATATATATATATATATATATATATATTATATATATATATATATATATATATATATATATATATATATATATATATATATATATATATATATATATATATATATATATATATATATATATATATATATATATATATATATATATATATATATATATATATATATATATATATATATATATATATATATATATATATATATATATATATATATATATATATATATATATATATATATATATATATATATATATATATATATATATATATATATATATATATATATATATATATATATATATATATATATATATATATATATATATATATATATATATATATATATATATATATATATATATATATATATATATATATATATATATATATATATATATATATATATATATATATATATATATATATATATATATATATATATATATATATATATATATATATATATATATATATATATATATATATATATATATATATATATATATATATATATATATATATATATATATATATATATATATATATATATATATATATATATATATATATATATATATATATATATATATATATATATATATATATATATATATATATATATATATATATATATATATATATATATATATATATATATATATATATATATATATATATATATATATATATATATATATATATATATATATATATATATATATATATATATATATATATATATATATATATATATATATATATATATATATATATATATATATGTTAACGACTTTGAGATGAATCCAACAGAATTAGAAATTACTCAGATTTTATAAAAACAGGAATAGCCAAAATGTAATGCAACGTGATTGATTTATTTTCGGTATGTATAATAATGAGAAAAAGAACCAGCAATGCCAACTTAAACGAATAAGAACAAAAATCAGTTCACAATAGTTATGTTCGTAGTTGCCACCTTTTATACTTCGGCAAAATTACTAACATTCCGGCCACCTCGTCTATTTTTTTTCGACGAAACAAACTTGAGGTATCATACATGTCCCGCTGGCCACAGTATCAACTGTTTAATTTTCAATTGGTAAAACTGCTAGTTTCGACACTGCTCGCTTGATGATGGATGTTTGTGTACGGATAGTGGCAACTCTCACTTGTCCGTCTTTTCCTTGATGAACCTCGATTACTCTGCCAAGTGACCATTGATTAGGTGCCGCCCTCTCGTCAAGCAATACTACAAGGGCGCCTGTTTTTATATTACTGGTTATCCGTTGGCATTTTCGTCTTATTTGCAGCTCCCGCAAATATTCACAACTCCATCTTTTCCAAAAATCCTGGTGCATCTGTTGAAGTTGTTTCCATTTCTTGAGACGATTCGTGCTTACGTCCAGGACGCATGGCTCAGGTGGCACAATTAGCGACCTACCAACTAAAAAATTACCTGGTGTAAGAGCTGTTAGGTCATTAGGGTCATCTGAGAGTGACGACAGCGGCCTCGAATTTAACTTGAATTTAATCCTCAAACAAGCTTCGACTTGTTTGAGGATGGTGTAGAATTCTTCAAATGTAAGCATCGCCTCACCGATGACTCGCTTAAGATGGTGCTTCATACTTTTTATGCCTGCTTCCCATTTACCTCCGAAGTTTGGAGCTCCAGGTGGAATGAAATGCCAGTTGACGCCATGGCAAGCATCCTTGCTGTGTCCTGCATATGATTTCGATAAATGTCGTAATCTTCTCGGATAATTTTATTCGCTCCGACGAAAGTAGTGGCGTTATCGCTGTAAATGTCAGACGAGTATCCTCGCTGAGCAAAGAACGGTCGTAATGCTGCCGAAAATGCATCGGATGTGAGGTCACTGACCAATTCGAGGTGCACGGCCCGTGTACTGAAACATGCAAAAAGTGCGACGTATCCTTTGTGTGCATGATGCCCTCGTCCCTTTGTAGTGCGAGTCCAAAACGGCTCTCCGTAGTCCAAACCACAATGAGTAAAATCAGTGGCCGCAGTTACACGGTGAGCTGGTAGATCTCCCATGATTTGACTTGAACCCCTACATCTCTGACGATAACAAGTAATGCATCGGTTGATGAATTTCTTCACTGCCGATCGACCATCGATTAACTAGTATCGCCGCCGAATAAAATGAAGCGTTGCTTGGATGCCACCATGCAAGGTAGATTCGTGCGCATGGGCAATCACCAATACACATATGTAGTTATCCTTCGGCAAAATTATAGGAACAAGCTCGGCATACGGCAGCGACGCATGCATGAGTTGCCCTTTGAGCCGGATTAACCCATTCTCATCCATAATTGGGTTTAATTTAAGCAGCTTGCTCTTTGCACTAATCGGTTTGCTGCGGCTAAGACAAGATATCTCATCCAAAATATCTGATCCAGAATGATCCAAAAATTCAACGCTTTCTCTCTCTCTTTTGAAGTGATGTACGTAGTGTTTTCATGCTGAACTTTCTGTACTGCTGTAATGAATCTCTGACACCACGAAGTTACTGCTAATAATTTATTTATGGTGGAAAAAAAACTGGCAGAAGAGCTCCGGAGCAGCTCTTCTGCCAGTGTCAGTGGTGGCTTTTCAGCATACGTGGATGTAAATGTGGTTCCGACTGCTTCCGTGTCGCCGTTAATAGATGTTACAATGCCTTGATTAGTCCAATGGTCTTCTGCTTCGTGTAGCCATGGTGGACCTTCCCACCACAGTTTTGAACCTGCTAGCTCTGACGGAAATATTCCTCGGGAAGCAATGTCCGCAGGATTTACGATGGTAAACACGTACTTCCAGCTATCGACAGATGTTAATTCTTGTATCTTCGACACCCGGTTGCTAACATATTGCTTATGTATACCCGGCTTTAATCGAATCGAGCTGAAAGTTGTTTTTGAGTCTGACCAATAATGAATTCGCCTCATCGGTAATTTACATATTTTGAAAATTTTTGCTGCTAATTTTGCCTCCAGCATTCAGCTCCAAGCACGGTACAGTGATTTTCTTCAGTGGTGCCACGCGCGTCTTTGCCATAAGCATTGATACCTGTTTTATTTAGAGACGTCGGATTATCCAACGTCTATGTTGGTTGCTGGTGATTGATCAGGACAGCTGGCTCGTAAACCAGATGTTTACGAGCCTCTGTACCAGGCTTTTTAAAGGTTGGAAAACAGTGATTCCTTGTATCAGGCACTTTAACCAGATACAAAGTGTTTGCTAAGAAATGCAATTATTTCTTGAGGATTTGTATCAGGCACTTTAACCAGATACAAAGTATGAATGTACAAGTACAAGTCAAAGACGTTGTGTGTGCTTCAACCGTTGAACTGTAATGGTTCTTTATTAAAAAAATGTATCTTATTTAAATAAAAATGGTCATATTTTACAATAATAAAAAACAAGGTGCATAGTACACAGAATTGGTGATAATAACTTATATTAATTAATTGATGTTCAAATTCAAAAGTTAGATTCAGCATTTTAAACTTCTTGTGCAGTTTACTGCATGAGAAATAGTTACTGCGTTGGCAATGGTGTTATATTATTGTCGCGAACCTCGAAAGCATAAGGTGAATAAACACTTGACTGTCAGCAAAAATAAGTGCAAAAAATTAAGTAAATGAACTTAGCGCTACTGCATAGGAAGCGACCGCAGCGTCGGACGGTGGCATCATGTTACCATTTTGGGTGTGATGACTTGAAGTCAATGAATACAGCACGATAAAAAAAGAACAAAAATGTAAAGCATAAGTAAAAAAATGTAAAGCAATTAAGCCAACGAACGCAACCCCAAGGACAAATTGACAATATAAAATTATTAATTTCATTTTAATGCAATTTGACTATTTCTGAATTTGAACAATACCTTTATAGTACCGTGCGGCCCTGAACAACGTTGGTATGCTACTGCGGCGTAAGCTTCTGTGGATGCATCCGCGAACACATGCAGTTGATACGTATCTGGATATGACCCTAGTCCAACCCATCGTGCTATCCTTATGCGTTCGATCTGATTCAATTCACTTCTAAATCGCAACCATTCATGCTGAAGCTTTACCGGTTGTGGATCGTCCCAGCTACATCCATCCAACCACAGTTTTTGGCACATAATTTTGCCCGTAATAACTATTGGCGCCAGGTGTCCAGGCGGATCATATATTTTTTGCGACGTCAGACAGCTGTTGTCGCTAAATTATTTTTCCATCTAACGGGGACACAGGTACTTTGTAGGCGAGACAGTCGGAGTTGTAGAACCAATATAGACCGAGCGCTTTTGTTTCTTTGTCTAAAATTACATTGCACTCATTATCATTGTTCGTGTTAAAAAGGTTTACCTGGCTCATAAACGTTGTCGAATTAGAAACTCTCCGCGTCGCACCAATTCTTGCAACTGGCCTTGCAATCTAATCGCTTCTTCGTCAGTGTCAGCTCCGTGCAATCATCAATCATCCTTGTAGAATGATTTTCTCAAAACTTCCGCAGCCTCTGGAAATGAACTACTTTCATCCGTTACCAAGGTGTGCAGAATTTTTATAGTTAGGTAAGGTGAGCAATTTAACCCTTACGTGACAGTACGCAGTCGAAAAATTGACGGTTTGTTAGCCTCGTCATGCCAAACTATGCGTTGTAATTCACAATCACCTCTATGTACAAGGATTTGACGATAACACTTCTCAATATCGGCCATGAACGCCACTCGGTGGAATCGCCAATTCAAAATAACTGCACACATCTCGGTTTGAAGTTTGGGACCCACATGCAGGCAATCATTCAAGGAGACGCCTGCATGGTATCTCCTAGCTGCGTTGAAAACCGTCCTCAGTTTTTTTGTCGAGCTCGACACCTTTTAAACTCCATGATGTAGTATATAACAGACCTTACTCGGTTCTTCATCGTCGAATACATGTTCCATGTGGCCAAGGTTTAGATATTCCGCCATAAATTTTTCGTACAACTCCTTAATAACAGGATTATGTTGAAGATGGTTTCGCTGACTGGAATAGAGCTTAAACGCATCTGCTCTAGAGCCACTAAGCGCGACAGGGTCAAATGGCTCCTTAACCGGATACCGCACCTGATAGCATGAGACCAAAAAATTCTGAAAATGAACCGGGATTAACGTTATGTCGTGGCGATAAATGGCTCATGCGTGACAGCACGAGCGCAGAGCAGTCAAATATGAAATCAGGTTCCGTCAATGACATCCTAAGAAATTCTACTAGTCTTGATGATAACCCAACCTGAGAGCCTCCAACTCCAAGTACAGGAACCTTAACTCGCTTTTTCCGTAAACGAAGCTGTTGTACGCAGAATTCACTAATAAATGATGCTTGAGAGCCGCTGTAGAATATGGCCATCAGGTGACCTTACTCCAATCATGGCGATGGCGAGAAGAACTGTGTTGTTTGATAACGCGGTTTTGACTGATAGATTTAGATTCTGCTGATTTACTTTTACATGAAGTTCTGCCGGACCAGTGGCCGTTGTGACGCAGCTATCATGCAACGATGTTTGATGACTCTGAATACATTTCTGACATTTGTATTCCGATTTACAGTCTTTAGCCTTATGGTCAATTTTGAGACAATTCATACATAGTTTGGTTCTTAATACAAACGCCCGTTTATCATCAGGCGACATTGCGCGATATTGTGGGCAATACATAAGCGAATGTTTGTCGTTACATTTCGAGCACCGCCCCATAGTAATATGATGACTTCGGGCACTTTGCACTTTGGTGATATTGCCTCTAGGTTTGGTTTTCAAACTCGTGGCTGACGCTTCTATACCTTGAATGTGATTTCAATAGAGTTTTATACTCTGGAATTGTGTTCGGAGATTCAGGTGACATCTCCCAATCCTTCGCGGTCACTGAGTCTAATTTCTCCGTAATATGGAATACGAGCCAGTGATCCCAATGTTGAATTGGGCACCCAAGCTGCTCTAGTGCACGAACAGATTCAACCACGCAATCCGATAGCTGGCGCAAGCCATTCGCCGATTCAATACTCATACGGTTCTGTGCTACTATCTCACGCATGTATGAGTTTACCAGGCGGCGCTTGTTATCATACCGCTGCTGCAGGAGATCCCACGCTATTTGGAAATTAGGGCCAGTGACACTGAGATTTCGCAAAACTGTTTCGGCTTCACCTTGTAGGCTCCCCTTTAGACAATGCATACGCTGCACATCAGAAATCGTTTTTCCTAAAATACACAGGTTTCAAACATGTCTTTAAAGCTGAGCCAATTCTTAAACGAGCCGTCGAATGTCGGGATCTCTATTTTCTGTAGAATTGTATGTGTTGATGGCGCTTGTGGTGTCGATGTTTGGTCAATTACTGAATTTAATGCGCTGCTATCTTTGGCCGACATTAGATCTTCAATACAATCATTAATTTCCCCTAGTGCCTCGCAAAACGCTGACTCTATTTCAAAAAACTGTCCGTCTTCAACCGTGATCTGCGCCCTAGTACCCTGATCATCTGATGACGTGTGGTTGTCAATGGCTTCGCTATATCGCGCCCATAGAAGCTCCATTAGAAGCTGTTTTCTG